>PJAB01001495.1:0-14062 GCA_002887195.1 Chrysochromulina parva
CGTTGCCACCAGACCAATGTTCAAGGCCGAGCTGGAGTTTACGGGAGCGCTTACGGCGGTGACCGCACTCACTGCAGCGCAGCTTGCAAGCGATGATCTTGCCGTTGTCTCGGCGGCGGGCGTCGGATAACCCGTCGGAGGTGCAGATGTTCCAGTTTCATCAGGATCGGAGGATGGCACCGCTGGTGTGACCACGGAGGAGGATGATATGTCGCCGAACATCGATACAGGGATCGGTGGGGAACCGGGGGAGGTATGGGGCGCAGCGACACATGACGGAGTATGGGATGAAAGTTGTCGGAGGCGCCACTTGACTGTGCTGGAACACCCTGGCAAGCCGCCGCCTTTAGCGCCATGCTGCATGCTCCGACCGCAGCCAACGTGCTGCGAGGCATGTCGGGGGGGGCGCTCAAGCACCTTGGCTTTAGCCTTGAGCATATGCACGCAAACCATGAGCGCATGCGAAGCACGCAGCACAGCGAGGCCAGCATATTGTTTCCGTCATTCCCGGTGCTCTGGGAAACCGCGATGCGCGGTTGGCCTTCTACGAGAAGCAGGCGCACGCGGTGGGGGTGGCGCCTCACCAACTCGTCCCTGGTGGCACGAGTTTCCAAAGGAGGAACTCCCCTTCTGGGAGACCAGGCTGATCGACTTAGTTCTCAAGTGAAGTACGCACTAGGGCACTACGCAGTGACCCACTCGGAGTGCCGCCGCCGCAGGCACCAACGAATCAAATATATGGAGTCTACAAGGTCCAGGACCGCGGTAAGTCGCGCCTGAGCCTCTCCAAATAGCCCTCAGCAGCCCTTGGCCTTGGCCCCCTAATCACTTTGTCAAGTGTTTTGGAATAAGGTGCCCCGGAAAAGCTTGAACATGCTCCTAGCTGCAGCCCAGCTTTCTATCCCGCACCTCACCCTGAAAACCGCGTCCCCCCCCCATTCCCCCTCACCCCCAACCTTCGCTTGTTGCATGCGGGCTGCGTTTCCACACGAGTCGCGTTCTCCGAAACTCGGCAGGACGTAACGCGTCACCACACGCTGGGTGAACTCTTTCATGTTCGGTCGTAATCTCCTGCTGCTGGCGTGTGGCGTCGCAACCGCCACCGCCGACAACGCGCTCTCCTTGGCCGCGTATCGCACCAACCCGTCGAAGTATGAGAGCCGCGCGCTCGAGTCGCTCAACGGCGCGCTGGATCGGTTGCTGCAGCGTGGTCAGCGGCGAAGGTGGCCGTGGACGCCGGCCCGGGATCCAGCGCTGATGCAGCCGGGCCCAGGCGCTTGGCGCCGACAAGGCGATGCGCTGCGCATCCTAGTCCAAGTATGGCGCCATCGCGACGATCCCATCTTCTTGCCCGGCGCATGCGAATCGCTGGCCGAACTCGCCAACGACGAACGCGCCATGGATGAGCTTGAGCTTTATGTGCCACAGCTGGCGTACATCATCCTTGGTCTCCCGGCGGACAGCTTGCTAAGCTCGGTACTCGAGCGCTTCGCGCTGCGCTTGTGCGAGACCAATGCACACTGGGCGCTGCAGCTCTCATGGAACGTGTATGCCGCGCTCGAGGACAACCGTCCGGGAGGCAGCTTGGGCGTGCACGGCGACCCCGAAGCCTACAGCCGTGCGGCGCGGCTGCTGCAGCTCATCGAGCAGAGCATCGTGTACGGCGCCAAGATGGTCAATCGTGACAGCCTGCGCTCAGCGGCGCTCGCGCACAACATCGAGCTGTGGCGACAGCGCGTCCTGGCTCGCGTGCAGAAGCTTGCCGACGACGTGCAGCAGCTGGCAGAGCACGTAGTACCACCGCACACTCGCGAAGGCGAGGGCGCGCTACCGACCTCGGTGCCATCGTCGCAGCCCGTGGGCAGTGGTGGCGGTGGTGTGCTGAGTGCTCCGGCGGCAGCCGCCTTACAGAGCCGCAGCCGCGATCGCGATCTCGAGACCGGAGATCGCGATCTCGGGGCCGCCCGAGATCGCGATCTCGGGACCGAAGGCGGCCGTTTGGTGGCGTCTTCAGCAGCCGCCCGAGCTTCTCCCGATGGCCTGTTTGGTTCTGCAGTGATGGAGGGCCACCTGCTCAAGCGGCGCAACCGTGACACGTATGGCGTGTGGCGCTGCTGCGGTGAGAGTTGGACGCGTCGCTGGTTTGTGCTGCGCGGCTCGGTCCTCTTCTACTATCGCCGACGCTCCGACTCTCGGCCGCGCGGTGCGATGCCTCTCGGCCAGTGCACCCTCGAGGTGCGCAGCTCGCCGCGCGGCGATTACATCCGACTCTCGGCGCGCTTCTCGCCGCACGTGATGCGCATCCGAGCCGAAGGCCCAGCGAGCACCGAGCTTACGCATACATGGCTGCGCGTCCTCTCCGCAGCGGCGGGGCTACCAGGATTGCCGGTGCTCTCGTCCGCCACCCGTCGCGCTGCGCTCCCATACAGGGGCTCCGCAGGCCTCGTCTCGAGTGGTGCTCGTGCCATCGGCAGTGCCAAAGTGGACGGCCTTGCTGTCAGCAGCCACAGCCGGAGCAGCAGCAGCAGCAGCAGCAGCAGCAGCAGCAGCAGCACCAGCACTAGCACCAGCACCAGCACCATCAGTCCTGGTGAGAGCGACGCTCCGTATGGGGCGACACCGCCGAGCAGTGCTGGCGTGCTGCCCCCTGTGGATATTCTCGAGTGCGCCGACATCGCCTCGCTCTCGATGTCACAGCGCTGCTCGTTCCTCTACCTGCGCGCGGTGCGTGACTTCGTGCGCACACTCGCAAGGCTCTCCGAGGCTGTGTTCACGCCAGGCGCGGCTGGGCTCAGCGGCGTGCGACCCCTCGGCGATGAGGCTACCATGCGGCTCGAGGCTCTGCTTAAGGACGTGCGCCTGCCTCCCCTCGCGTACGTGCCTCTCTGCCGCTCGTCGGAGCCGCTCCGGCCAGTGACGCGCATCTCGCCGTGTGAGGGATCGGTCTTCGTCACACGCGCGCGGGCCTCTGTGTTGCTCATGCTCGAGGTCGTCTCGGATCCGCACGGACGCAAGCTCTCCGAGCTCTTTTCGGCCGTCAAGGATGCGCGCGAGGCCATCGCCGGCGACCTGTCAAGCATCTTTGGTGGACTTGCCCAACCACCGCTGCGGCAGGTGAGTGCCGAAGCTGCGGCGGCCGCGCTCGAGGCCGGCCAGAGCAGCTTCGGTGGCAGCGGTGCGGAGGTGTTCGGTGGGGTGGCAGGCGACGAGGAGGATGACGACGATGAGGCGCGCGGCGTGCCCCCGATTCGGTTACGAGAGCGGCCTCTCGTGCGCATCGCGCCCACGTCGAGCTTCAGAGCTTCGCAGAGCGCGGAGACCCTCAGAACCGCACCGATCTCAGCCAGCGAGGCCTCGGCCGGCGAGGACGTTCTGGATCACGTCTTCGGAGAGTCGTGGGCAGCCAAGACACGACGGATCCGCAAGGCGTCCCCGGCGGGCCACAAGCGCGGTTGGGCTCTGCTGGCCATGATCTCCAAGGCTAACGACGACGTGCGGCAAGAGGTCTTTGTGATGCAGTGCTTGCGCTTCTTTCAAGCCATCTTCCCAACGCCGCTCTGGCTGCGTACCTACCGCATCCTAGCCACAGGCCCCTCATCGGGGCTCATTGAGATGATAACGGACACGACGTCGCTCGATCGCCTCAAGCGGCGACCGGGCTACACCACCTTGAGAGCGCACTTTGAGGCCGCGTACGGTGGCGCCGACTCGCCTGCCTTTGCTGCCGCCCAGCTCAATTTCGCGTGCTCGCTCGCCGCAGCCTCAGTGGTGTCCTACGTGCTCGCCATCAAAGACAGGCACAATGGCAACCTGCTTCTCGACCGGCGTGGGCACCTGATGAACATTGACTTCGGCTACATCCTGGGCCAGAATACAAAGATAGGCGTCGTCTCGGGCGAATCAGCCGTCCCCTTCAAACTCACGCGTGAGTTCGTCGACGTGCTCGGTGGTCCATCAGCATCCCTCTTCACGGACACTTTCGTCGACCTCTGCACCGCTGCACTGCGCGCAATACGCGACCACGCTGATACGCTGGTCGGCCTGACCGAGGTGACCATGCTCGCCCCGGCCTTGCCATGCTTCCAGGGCACGGGCCGTACCCCAATCGAGCAAATGAGGAAGCGCCTCATGCTCCAGCTGCCCGATCACCTGCTGCGTGACCGCGTGCGCGCGCTCATCGCCCAATCACTCGACCATCTGGGTACGAAAGCATATGATCGTATTCAGAAGGTGAGCTTCGGCATTGAGGCATAAGCGCCCTACAGTATTTGAACCTACTCCCGATGCTTCGCACGTGGCGCGCACGCGACGCTACCCTTGAAGCACGAACCTAGCCGACGCCATTTTTGGCCTGACGCGCACTGATTTGGCCTGAAGGCTCCGACGCTGGGCCTGACGCACATGCACCAAAGCGCTGCAGAATGCTCAACAGTCACGCACGGCAGCTCCTTTTCCCCCGTACTCGAGTATACGATAATTCTACTGCACTTCAGTAAGTTTGTGAGCAGCTTTGAACGCCCGTACCGGCCCCACGACACGACGCCACGACGCGACGATGCCGTGCCGATTCTGCATACGCTTTTCATTCAGCGTCTAAACATAATATCAAATACATGTTTTTAATTACGTTTAACGTACAACTGTCAACGTTATTCGAAAGTCAGTGTCTCGAGGACTCACATCTCAAAGTCAATCCTTAGTCGATAGACCGGACGATAACCCATGTCGATAGCTCGACCTAGGAACAGCTGCCGTGCGCTGTACGCCTTACAACTGGACACGGGCTCCCGGTCCGGACCGCTCTCCAACTACAACATCCCACCCCGGATCCGCACATTGCCCCTAATCGCATTATGCACCAAACAGCTGTGTAAATTGCCGAACGCATGCCCGCCAAGGAAAGTTATAGCCAGACCCGATTCGATGGCATGGGAACATGCATGTGGGCACGATCGTGATGCATGTGAATTCGGTGAGACCCTCAAGGCCGGAGGGCGTCGGGTGTACGCGGGGCGAGCCACCCCTCGACCGAATCGGCTCACGTGGCGAGACGTGAGTTGAGATAGAGGCCAGGGCCAGACGTGACACTCGCTGTCGTTGAGTCGGTGTCCCCATGAGCCGCATCGATCTGCGTTTCCATCCAGCTCAAGGCCGATGTGCGTGGATCTTCTTGCGGCGCCATGCACCCACGGACACCCAAAATGGCGCGATTCGGGGTGGCGAGAGCGGTACGAGGTGGTGTCGAAGGTGGCAAGCCACCCGCAGCCACCCTGCTCTCCGGCAGAGCGACATGAAAAGGTTCCATCCTCTGCTCGGAGGCTTCCGATCGCGGGGAGGTGGCGCCCTCGCGGCCCGCCATACGACTCCCGGCACGGCTCACTTCCCCGCTGTTTGCCTCGCTGTAGCATCCGCTGCTCCCTTCCTCACTCGGCCTGCGGATGAGGTCGACGCTCCGGTACAGGCGTGAGGCGGCAGCGGGGCGCAAGTCGTTCTCCGCGTAGTCACGGTCATCGCGTATCTCGGGCGGCGTCATGAAGCCCTCTGGGATCCCCTCTAGAGGCGTCTGCATGCCTGAGGTCGGCACCGAGGACTTGCAAGAGGACAGGGGCGTCTGCATGCCTGAGGTCGGCGCCGAGGACTTGCAAGAGGACAAGGGCGTCTGCATGCCTGAGGTCGGCACCAAGGACTTGCAAGAGGACAGGGGCGTCTGCATGCCTGAGGTCGGCACCGAGGACTTGCAAGAGGACTCTGCTGTGCGCGCCCGAGCGCGTTGGTCGCGGCGGCGAGCCAGTGCTCGCTCGATTCGCGCCACAAGGATCATCACAGAGGTTGCCTCGGCTCGGTGCGGTGCGGAAGAGGACTCCGGCCGTGCACCCATACCGCCGCGTTGGATCGCTACAGAAGTTGCCTCGGCTCGGTGCGGTGTAGTGCCGCCGCTGTTGTCGGCGGTTTCGAAATGCTCCTCGACCTGCGACTGCCTGTCGGCCCAGTGCACGGGATCTTCCGTCGGTGCCGACCTGCAGGTCGAGAATGGCTCGGGGTAGCTGGGGCTGAAGTTCGCCCCGCAGCTGGTGTTGGAAGAGGACTCCGACCGTGCACCCATGCCGCCGTCAGCACGCAGCTCGTCGTCACTGCTGTCCCCCTCTTCCGCCGCCTGTCCCCCCCCGCCCAGCCCCCCCCCCGCCAGCAGCGGCAGCTCCAGAGTCCCTTCGTGGGCAGGCACGCGTCCATCGGGCTCGTCGATTGAGCGCTGGCTGGTCTCGTTGGCGCGCTTGACGGCTCGCACGCGGGCGAGACGGTCGGAGGCTGTACGCCGGACGAAGCTCTTTGTCCGGCTCGGGCACCGGTAGGACTCCTCGACAAACGGTGTGGGAGCTCGGGACTCGTCGAGTGTCTCATGCGCTAGGGCTGCCATCATGGACGAGGGCACGTGGGCGTTGTCGTGGGCGTCCCTGGGAAGGTCCTGTGGCTGGTGCTGTGGCCGGTACGAGCGCGAGGTATGTTCGGTACGAGCTCCTGGACACGTAGGGATGCCAAGGAGCTCAAAGTAGGTTTGCTGCGCCTGTGCCGCTTGCAGCGAGACAGCGTACAAGGCGGCGGCCTCACGCTCGGCACCGCTCGCGGTGAAGGCAGCCAGGCGTGCAATCTCGTCTGAAGGGCGGCCGAAGGGCCGCTGTGGGGAGGGCATCATTGAGTTCTGGCCCGAAACATTGAGGAAAGTCAGCTCAGAGGTCTCACCAGCAGGCCGCCGCGCCTCTGGTGGCGGTGGCTCTTGTGGCGGCTTACCCATCTGCTTCGACATGGCGGCCCACTGGAGCTCGGCCGCAGCAACCTGTTCCTCCTTCCAGCTGTACTCAAATTGTGCGGGCAGGCCGGAGCGGCCCAGTTGTAAGCCGGAGGCGGCGAGTATCCGTGGCGAGAGCTTCGCAAGCGACACGACGGGCACTCCGTCCGGCTCGGCGGCGGCACGGCGAGGTCTGGGCGAACCTGCTCGGCTCGGCATCAGGCTCGAGCACAGGCTCTGCTCAGCCGAGAAGAACTCTTCGGAGCAACTGGTATGGGCCGAGTCGACGGCCGCCGCCTCCCGTCGATACTCTTCGATTGCGCGCGCGAGCCTTGGCAAGTCGCGTGCATTCCCCTCCGGGTCCTCGGGCCATGTCGCTCTGATGCCCTCCTCCGTGTAGGCATCGAGAGGATGCCGCACAGCATTATCGACGGCGCGCGCACGGATTGGGTGCAGCCTCGTGGGGCTCGTGCACGTCGCCGCCCTCACTCTCGATGGGGTCGTCGCCCACCTCACTCTTGATGGGGTGCTCGAGGAGATGAAGGCATCATCAGTAGCGCGCTGCCCGCTGCGCCCGAAGGCAGTTCGGACATATGTCTCTTCGAGCTCGGCTGCCTGCTGGATCTTGCACTTCGATCTGGCCATGTGGTTGAGGTTTGAGTCGAGCCAGATGCCCTGATACTGTCGAGAGCTGTTGTCGAACTTGGAGGCGAGGTATGAGCAGCCGCAACTCGTGAGACAGCTGGCGATGCGCCTGCGCGCATTCGAGGAGATGATCAAGACGCATGCGATGCAGCACGCGAGGGAGGCGAGCACAAAGCCGACGACGAGCGCCGCGACCCAAGGTAAGCCTCCAGTGCCCGCGCTGCTCGTGGCGAGGTTCTGCCGTGCCGCGCCCGCGACGCCGACGGCTGGTGAGGCGGTGGGCGCCATGGGAGGGATCTTGGGCATGGAGGGCGGGGAGGGTTGCGCAGGTATGACTCTGGGAGGGATGGGCGGGGGGCTGGGCCCGGGGCTCGGGGCTGGACTCGGGGCCGGGGGTCGACTCGGCGGTCGACTCGGCGCCCCCGGCGGCAGCGGCGGTGGAGATGGCTGGATGTGCGTGCCGCCAGCGCACTCGCAGCAGTACTCAGTCGGCAGGACGTTGATCCACTTGAAGCGCGCGCATGCATTGGCGGGAGCTGCAGGCGATCGAAACCAGTTGCACTGCCTGTAGCCGATGGCCCAGGTACTGCTTCCGTCAGCGAACACCTCCAGCAAGTGCCACGATGAGGGCGGGGTTCGCCGTGGTAGGCTCGCATTCTCTCGTGGACCGCCTGCGTAGCAGGGCAGAGACGGGGGGGAAGGTGGTGCGGGCGGGAGCGCCGGGGGAGCGGCTGGAATCCCCCCCTGAAACCCGCCTCCGCACGCGCAGCAGCGTGTGGTTGGCAACGCATCCTGCCAACGATAATGTGAGCAGTTATTGCTGCCTGCGTTGGCAAAGTAGGAGCAATTCTGAAAGGGAAGGGATGCCCAGCGCGGTGGCGCGGTGTTGTGAAGCAGCGGCCGCAGCCAAAGATCGGTGTTCCGGATCAGGAATGACGGCGGTCGGTCGAAGCAAGCCATATTTCCTTGTGCAGGAATGCGCCCGCCGCACGATTTGTACACTTTTGAGTGCAACTTTGAGGCTGGCCTGTTCGAAGTTTTTCGTATTTCCAAGTATTTCATACATGTACATGTATCGTAGGCTTGAGTTGCATGCTACGCCGTTTACCTTTTCAGAAATCCACACGGAGGGTTTTCGCTAGGCGAAGGGGTTAGTATGCCTGGACCCAACATGCATCAATGGACCTCCCCTACTAGTAACGACAGTTCAATCTCGAATCTGTTCTTGCATGTTCTAATCAAAGCGGGGAAACGCAGGTGGAGCAGGGGAGCACACGTCGTCATTACCCAGGCACCTCGACCGTCTCTGGCGTCTAGGCGTCTCTCGACGTGTTTCGATGGGCGTCTCCACCCTGGTTTTCCCTGCGGGTGTGCCAGCTGCGGTACAGCGAGCTGCTGCCCCGCCGGCACGGCGCTCATACAGTGGTCATTGCCTGGTCCAGACCGGGCGCGCGCTGCCGGCCGCCCCGATGATGGTCATGTTCTGACCGATGTCTCTGGGCGACGCCATCCAGTGGGCCGATCTGGGCGACATCATCCCGTGAGACGAGTACGAGGCGGCCGAGCTTGTGAAGCGAGCGGAGGTATTTAAGGGCGTGGCGGCGCAAGTGCTCGTGGGTGAAAACTCGATGACCACGGGTGGCGCGGCTGGCGTCGGGCGCGGGCTCGAGGGCGTCATCGCGGCGCGGTAGGCTGCAATAGCTTGCGCCATCGCTGCGGGGCCCCTGGGCGTGGCACCGTCGTTTGGGCGAGCCTCGAGAGCCCCCGGCTTGGATGCATGCGTCTTCCCACTTAGATGAGGAGAGGTCCACTTAGGCTTCGGTGTCGACATCTTGAGCATACGCTCGGTCGAAAAGGTTTTGGACCTCGCCGCCGCGGCGCTCTGCCGGCGCTGCTCTTGCTCCGCGAGCTCCCTTTGGCGCTGCTGCTCGATCTGTTGCCGTCGACCCACCGAGCTCGCGCTGCCCGCCGCACTCAGCCGTCGCTCGCTTGGGGTGCCTGCGAACCCTCGTGGGCTGATAAACCCTCGTGGGCTGACCAACCCTCGTGGGCTGACGAATCCTTGTAGGCTGCTGACGTGCGCTGGTGCAGCATGCACTTGACTCGGTTCACTTTGCGCATGAGAGGGGTCCGGGGTCTGATTCGGCCTAGCGAGGGGCTGTGCGACCGGGCCCGGTGGCGGGAGCCGCCGATCGGGCGAATGCGAGCGCGAGCGGCCGGGCGACGGGCTACGTGACCCCGCAAGTCGTACAGATGTCATCAGAGTAGGGGTACTCGGTGACACGTACGGTCGACCGGCAACAGCTGCTCGGCCATGCTCGGTGACGGGGTGCGCCTCGATCCCATCCTCCGCCTTTCCCACAGCCTCGATCCCATCCTCCGCCTCGGCATTTCCCATGGCATACGAGTAGATGCTGAGCCCCTTGAAGCGACTCGGGGTCGCGAGGCGCTTCATGTCATCCGCCGAGAGGATTCTCGAATTCTCGACGGCGGCGCTGTACGCGCGCTCTGTGCGCATGAGAAAGTCCCTTTGGCGCTGCTCCTCGACCGCTAACCGCCTGCCCACCGAGCTGGCGTGGCCCGAAGCACTCAGCTGGCGCTCGCTCGGGGTCCGACCGAGCCCACGCGGTGTGAGGGCAGGCGGAAGGTACTCGAGAGTAGCCTGGGCCTGGGCCAGCACAGGCGGAAGGTACTCGCCAGAGGGCTCGAGAGTGGCCGGCACTGGCGATGGAGCGCTCTCGTGAGCGCGGGCCGAGCCGACGGCCCATCGTGGAGACGACGCACCTGTCCGCGATGGAGAAGGCGTGTCGCTCCATTCGGTCGAGAGCCACTCGCTACCGGCATTGGCGCCGTGCCCCTCATACCGCTGGGTCCCTGGCGAGACCGCACGTGCGCTGCTCGCGCGGCGTGCGCTGCTCGCGTCGAGGTGGGAGTTTATGCTTCCTAGCTCCATGTGAGTACGTGCTGAGGGCATGTGAGTACGTGCTAAGGGCACGTCCACTTCGGATGTCCGAAGAGGCGAAGATGCTGAGGGCACGTCCTCGACGGATGCGGAGCTCTTCAGCAGCGTAGGTACGCCAGGTCCTGGGAAGCTCAGTGCCGCGTCGAGGCTCAGCCGGGCGGCGACTGCTTCGGCAATCTGCTCAATCTCCTCATGAGAGTAGATCGCTGAAGCTGTCGCCGTCGCAATCTGCTTGAGCTCCTTCGAAGGCGGTGGCGGAGGCGGTGGCGGCGGCGGCGCAGAACGAGGCAACGGCACGTCCCAGACGGCGCTGCGCAGCGCCGCCGTCGTGGGCGTTTCGCGCCGCACCGAGCGCAGTCCGTCGGTGGGTGAGCGACGTGCCTCCTGCTCTAGAACCTGCCACGCTGTCGAATCCGTGGAGCCATCTACGTGGAACCACTTGCGCGGGACCACGGGCGCTTGGGCGAAGGGCGGCGACGAGGGCTCACGCGGCGACGAGGATTCGGAGGGCGTACGAGCCACCCAGTCCGAAGGCGTGCGGGCCGTTGGGCGATCCCCCGAGGGCGGCGACACCCTGTGGAAAAGGAAGGAAGAGGGCGCCGTCTTAGACGGCGTCGAGGTGGCCGAGGCGCAGCGCGAGGAGGCGATCTGGATGAGCTCGCGCGCGCCTTCGCTCCAGTCGCGCAGGTCGGACTGGAACGCGCGAATGAGGCGCACCTCGTCCTGCGCCGCCTCATCCGCCGCCTCCGCCGCCGTTTGCTTCTCCTCAATGGCCGCGTTCGTCCCCTTTAGGATCTCACCGACGGCGTGGTTCAGCCACGTGTCGAGGCCTTGGCGGCTCGCACGCTGCTCCCAGTGCTGGTGCGCGCGCGCGCGCAGGTGGCTGCGCACGTGCTGCTCGCTGGTGCGCACCTTTGCGCCCGAGCGCCACCGGCGCACCAGAAGCTGCCTCGCCTCCTCGTCTCGTCGGCGCATGGCCGAGTACATGCGGGACACCTCGTCCTGGGCCACGGTACGCTGCTCGGCCACGTTTACCGCCCACGTTTTGAAGCCATCGGTCAAGCACCGTTCCTGCCACGCGTCGCTGCCCCGCCAGTGCAGCATCTGACCTCGGGCGTTGTAGCGGGCATGGAGCTGCCACGTGTGAAGCGCATGAAAGCGCGGGTCGGTGACAAGATCGAGGTGCTGTGCCGCGAACTCGTCAAAGAGCGCCGCACGTACGAGAAATCCACGTAAGCTGGCCTGTACGGTCGTGGCCGCATTCATCTGGTCCTGTAATGCCGCGCGGCACAGGTAGCCGCGCATGTGTGCCTGGATGAGGCAGGAGGACTCTTCTTTCTCGTTGGCATCGACCATCACGCTGTGCGCCTCGTGCAGCAACGCTTCGAGATCGTTGTCGATGTACACCTCAAAATCGTGTGGATCCTCATATAGGCTCGACGCCACATCATCCGCGTCGAGGCCACATAAGGGCGACTCGAACGACCCGACGCGACTCATGTGCTCCGCATCCATCGGCAATCCCCGTCCAAAAATTGCACGGTTTCGTGAATCCCGCTTTGAAGACTCTTTGAAGTTGCCTTTCGGACTCCGCTAGCTACGGCTACGGCCGATTTCTCACATCGCTGCGAAGGACATGTGGATACATGTACCCGTTACGGGTACCGGTAAGTGTCTTTTTACCGGTAAAACCGAGCGGCCCGTCTTCACACAACATGATGGCAAGTCGTGCTATCCGCTGCTGCTGCTTGCTTGCCATGTCGAGTGTGCATGGAATGAAATCCAGCCCTGGCAAGGGCGGCGCCAAGCGTCAAAAGCCTTCAGGAGGAGCGCGAGGTTTTGCACCAAATGTCGCCAAGGGCACCATCAATGATGAAGCACTGGCTATTGTTGGCGAGACTCCAGAGCCACTCGCGGAGACACTCGCCAGCAACATGGCTCTGGACACAGCCGACCATCAGCGAGAATGCGCTGCTGGCCTGCTGCAATGGCCCTCCATTGCCGCCTCCGACAGTGCTGTTCCTGTGGCAACGACGCCCTATCACGTGCACAGCGATTCTCTCTTCAGCGTGGGCAACGCGCCGCATTGCTCGCGCGCTTTGGCCCATGTGACCAAGGAGCCCTTGCTCACAGCTGACGAGTGTGCCGCCATCATCACTGAGGCCGAGGAGCTTGGCAACGCCTCCGGTTGGGGCTCCAGTTACACAAACCAGGCCTCGGATGAAATGGAATTCAGTGCGCTTCCGGGAGCGACTCGGATTCTCGCTGCCGCTCTGCCACGCCTCGCCGCCACAGCCGTGGCGGCGTTGCTACCTACAATGCGTGCTTCCAGCATGCGCGTCTCGCCGCTGTCGCCTCCGCTCATCGTGAGGTACGATGCCGCCAAGAGACGCGACTCCATGACTGACCACAGCGACTTCAGCTTGGTGACCATCAACGTAGCCCTGAGCACAGGTCACACGGGAGGGGGCACGTGGGTTCAGGCGCTAGGTCCTGACGGTGGTCAGACTATTCGAATCGACGACGTCGGGCATGCTCTGATCCACAGCGGCCCTCTTTGGCATGCGGGCGCGCGCACCGAGTCAGGCGTCCGTTACATCGGAGTCGTCTTCCTTCACAGCTCGAGCTACGTCGACCACTCGACGCGGCTACAGAATCGCGCGATCAATCAGTTGCGTGACGGCAATCCGAGCCGGGCCGCGAGCCTGCTCAAGGCTGCCATCGAAATCAACCCTTTCGACGCCGAACATTACGTTCAGCTCTCGACGGCGAGGCGTCGTCTAGGCGATACTGCAAGTGCGGTGGAGGCGGGGCGTCGTGCGGTGGCCATCGGCGCGGCGAATTGCGACTTTAACTTCGACGCGAACTACAATCTCGCGTGCGATCTCCGTCAGATTGGCGATCTGGAGGGGGCGGCGCTCGCCTTTGCCGAGCCCGTTCGCATCGGCGAGTTGAGCTCTCACAGCTACATAGTCTCGGCGGCCAAGATGGGGGCGGCGGAGGTCGGGCTGGGCGGCTGCTTGCGGCGGCTTGGGTTGCTGGAGGAGGCGGGGCTTGCGCTCGAGCGCGCGATCCGATTGGAGCCGGATGGCGCCGCCGACGCGTGGGCGGAGCTTGGTCTCATCTACGTGGAGCAGGGAGATGCTGAATCCGCCGAGCTCTGTCAGCTCCAAGTGGTCAGACGGATGCTGGAGGCCTCTGTGCAAGCACCCGATAAGTCGAGGATCCGATACTATGATAGCGCCGAATGATCCACCGAATTTTGATTCTTTCACAGCATGACCGCCTATACCGATAAGTTGTTTAGGACGATTGTTTCGTCTTTCGTGCACGGCAAATTGACCGTCGGTACCAAGGAGGTGCGGCACATACCTCCCGCTCCCGCCGCGCCGCGCGGGCTTGGGCCGCCCGGGCCGACTGTGGAATCCGGAGCTCTAGGCTCTCGGGGAACCCTTGCAGATCCCGTTTAGACCATGGTTTAGACGGGTAGGCAGCCGGTACGGTAGGGCGGCAGCGCGTAGACCTGGTTCCTCGCATCCTCGGACCTCGCCGTCTTCTCTGTGCATCACACGAAAGGGATGTTATAAACAAAACAGCCCCAAGAGCTGGCCAAGGGCCGAGCTCTGAGTCCCATCCTAGACAGTACGGGTCTGGGAGGGTGGGGCACGACA
>PJAB01001496.1:0-14061 GCA_002887195.1 Chrysochromulina parva
GCCGTAGAGTTCATCGTTTGTAACCCTCGGGGTCACCTAATTCACACCTAATGTATAGGTGTGAACGTACAGACACCTCAATTTCACAGCCTCGCTACACATATTGGGAGCGTCACCCGCTCCCATCGCGGCCAACACCGCCGAGACCTGCTGTTTACTCGCCAACAACCGCAGCCGTGCACGCGTCTGGCCATCTGCCTCGACGGCACTCACACAGCACGCGACAAGGGCTTCGTCGGAGCCCTCTCGGCCATCGTCAGAGCCGAGCAGGCACACGCTCTCGTTGAGACCACGCGGCAGCCCGAGCGCCTCGCCGCGCACGTGGCACTCCAAGACGGCCACCAGCTCGGCCCACGGAAGCTTGGCGACGCAACGGGGTGGCAGAGCGGGCAGCAGCAGCGCCGCGCCGTCCTGCACGAGCTGGTACTTGCCGCCCGGGAAGCGTACAAAGACGCGGGCGCCCGCACACACCGGACGGAATGCGGGGCGTGCGTCGGCAAGCACCGCAGCCATTGTCTCGCTGAGAACCACGATCGTCCGCGGCGCATGTGGCTCGGCGGCCACGCGCTCGTCGTCGTCGTCCTTCTCATCCAGTGCGCCATCCTCATCCCCATCGTCGTCATAGCCGCCACCCCCGTTGCGAGCTACTGCGTGAGAGTCGTCGGCATGCAGCCGACGCCCGATGACACGTACAAACGTGTGGTGCTCGGCCGCACTCAGCCCAAGGCTCGAGGTGAGCATGCGACAAGCCTCGGGCGACACCGGCCGGTACTGGCGGCCGGCGCTCGGCGGCGAGAGCGCTCGCGACGGCGCTCGCGGCGGCCTCGGCGCGGACGTGCATCGTCGGATGAGTGCTACGAAGAAGCCGCCAGAGTCGTGCAGGTGGGGCACGAGGCGCATGCAGCGCGGCAGCACGCTGAGGATGGCGTCGGCCCCCTCGGCGGACCCGGCGGGGGGCCACATCGTCTCGCGGAAGCAGCGGCGCAGGCCCTTGCTCACGCGCTTGCGCTGCGACTGCCCAAAGGAGTGCAGCCGCCGCATTCGGTCGTCGAAGACTGCCCACGTCGTTAGTCCAGGCCTCCGCTGCAGCTCGGGAAGGAGATGTGCAGTCGGCAGCAGCTCCAACTCGCCGGAACTCCTCTGAAGCAGCGCGACGACGACGGCCTCATTCTCGAGCGGGTTGAGGGAGCACGTGGAGTAGGCCATCACGCCGCCGGGCGCGAGCAGGTGTGCCGCGCGCAGCGCCAGCTGCAGCTGGAGGGAATGGAGCTGGCGACCAAGGTGGGGCGACCAATAACGCCACAGCTCGGGCGCCTTGCGGATCGCGCCGTCGCCCGTGCAAGGAACGTCGCACACGATCCGGTCGTAGCCGCGCCGCGCCGCCCCGTCGCCGCAGCCTGCGCCGATCAGCGAAGGCAGCGCCTGCGCCCTGTGTGTTACGACCGCAAGCCGAGAAGACGCTAGACCGAGCGCGCGGCATCGCTTGGAGAGCGTGAATGCGCGCACAGGCTTCATGTCATTGGCGACGACAGCACCGGCACCCGATACAAGCTCGAGCAGTTGGGTCGTCTTCGAGCCCGGCGAGGCGCAGCAATCGAGGCACAGGTGGTGTGGCTGCACATCGAGGAGTGCCACCGGCACCATCGACACGAGTTCCTGCCGCTGCGCTGCGCCCACGGCGCACGCACCGCCCAGCCACTTGTGGATCTCGCGCGTCACCGTGCTCTCGCGTGCGGAGAGCGTCGCGCGGTCGTAGGGAAGCTGCCACGCACCGGCCACGGGCAGCGGTGTTGTGTGGCAGCCGGGGAAGCTCTCACGCAACTGGCGCCACTGCTCACGGTAGCCACTAACCGTCCTGGCGCTGCCCGGATACGCGCTGAAGCGGAAGGTCACTGGTAGTGGCCGGTGCAACGCGGCAAGCAGTGCGTCCCACTCGGAAGGTGGCACGATCCCTTGAGCCTTGTAGTATGCCTCAAACGCGGCCGTGGAGTGCACCTCGTCAGCCAACGGCGCTTGATGGGTGTGCTCAGCCGCTTCAGCAAGCTGCCGCGCTGCCATTTGCCGGCGACGCGTCGCATGCGTTGGCGTGTGCCGCTTCTTGCGCTTCGCCAATTTCGTGTCGACGCCCATTCAAAGAAACACACGCAGCAGAGAGGGACGAGGGTCTTCAGGGGTCCTTCGCAAGTGCGCCTCAAACTCGCGCCAGTTTCAAGAACGACCTTTTAGCCACGTGTCTCAAAGCCAAAGGTACATGTAGTGAATCGTGATCATGTATACCAAAGTACTAGATGTTTTGCTGATTGCGGATGCAATCGTGGGGCTTTTCGACTCGGAGTTGGCCCTGAACGTGAAGCTTTTGAGTGTCGCTTCCGAGCCATGTCCTCCAAGAAGGACACCGCCAATCTCGGCATCGGCGAGGAGCAGCTCCTCGTAATCGGCCTGTGTATCCTCGGCGGCGTTGTGGCGACGGTGCTTCTCGTCGTGCTCTTCGACTGGCTGTACCGCCGGAATGCGCCGCCGGTGGTGCGAATCGAACTAGATGTTGAGAGCGCTGGCGCGCCGCAGGACGACTCCGTCCATGAGGACACCTCGGCTGGCAAGGTCAGCAGCAGCATGAAACCCGGCCCAAGCGGCATCGGAGACCAGATGTCTTCGCCGGACGCATACGCGTTCAGCAAGCTGGGCACACCGGACGTGGTGCAGCCCCCCAAGCCAGTGGCCGCTACGCGTGGCGAGAGGCACGGCAGCGGCCATGGAGTCAAGGGCGAGGAGCGGACGCGTCACCGACACCGACACCGACACCGCTCGCGATCGTCCTCGCCGATCGGCGATCATGAGGATGGTCGCGAGCGCGCACTGGAGAAAGGCCAGCCTACGCGTGCACCGTCTCGTGAGAAGGTACCTCTGGCGCCGTCGCGGCCGCCGGCACCAGGCCTTCACGGATCGACGCCTGCCAAAGACGAGGCCGAGCGGCGCCATCGTCCCCGGCGCCACCGGTCGGACGAGGCTGGTGCACCGCCTGTGACGAGTGGGCTTGGCGACGGCAACGGCGAGCGCCGACACCGGAGCCGCCACCGGAGCAGCTCCCCCGAGCCCGCCGAGCGTCGCCATCGCCACGAGCACGATCGCGAGCACACCGGCGGCGGCGGGGACGGTGGCGGCATCGAGGGCGACCGGCGGTCGCGCGAGCGCGAGGTGGGGGGTGAGACCCAGGGGGCTCGGCGGCACCGCTCCTCCCGGCATCTCGCCGAGGCGCCCAATACGGCGCCCATAGCATCCGTACCACTTGAGCGAACTCCGGTGGCGGCTCGCGCCCATCGCCATCATCATCGCGATGGCTATCACGGCACGACGGAGGCACCCCCGCCGCGGCTGCGTGAAAGCCACCGCGAGGGCGGCCACCGCGAGGCGGGTAGAGAATCGCACGGCCGTGGGAATAGCCGGCACCCACGTACCAGCTCGTCATCGCCCGACGATCGGCAGCACCGGAGCCGGCACCGCAGCCATCAGGACGGAAATCACGACAGTGCGTCGCCCAGCCGCAGCCACCATCATCACGAGACGAGGCAGCGAATCTGAGGCCGTGGAAGATACTATGTAGATACGCTCATAAGTCATATTTTGGTCGAGGTCGGTCGAACCTAATTCCTTGCACTTCTAGCGTCGACGGCGGAGCACCTCAGACCCTACTCAGACCCTACTAGAAATTGTCTATATTCGGAAAATTGTATCGACTCTCCGCGTCGCTCTCGTGCTACCGCCCTCTCGTCCGCTACGCGCTCGAATACCTCCGCGCGTTCGGATGGCAGGCCGGGTCAGCCGGTCGACAGTACACAGTCACAGAGGCGTCTCTGGCTTCTTTGCGTTGAGCAGCCACGAGTACCGAAAGTATCGGAGCGACGCGCGCCGCACGTCAGGCTGCACTGGCAAGCACCTCGGATCGGCGTCGGTGCGTGCGGCTGCAACTGCATGCTCCGCTGCCCCACGGAAGCCGCCAAAGTCGTTGGCAAACCAAAGGCAGATACGCGAGAGGTGGAGGACCCGCCCCTCGGCCGTCCAGTGCACGCCCTTGGTCGGGTTGTGGCAAAATTGGCGCATGCGTTCGTGCATCTGCTCCGCAAGGCGCTCGCCCGTGAACGCCGCCGTCGCAAGGTTGGGGCACGACGCCGAAGCGCACACGATGCATGCATGAACATCAGGCTCCGCCCAGCCGGCGCGCAGCAGCTGGTGCTCGATGTGATTGAGGCTGACCGTCTTGCCGCCGAGGCGGCCTGCGGGCAGGTCCCACACGTTCGACTGCGGTGTACTGAGGTCCATAATGCTTCGCAGCGCACCCGCATTGTAATTCTGGATGATGAGGCGTATGCATAGTGCGTTGTATGCATTCAGAAGGAGCGCAAGTTGCTCGGCCGGCGGCAATCCATCGATCTCGGCCACGCCCAATCGCTCAAGGTAGCGCTGGAAGCGCGAATCATTCGCAATGCCGCCGTAGTCGACGAGGCTCACGTCCTCGATGATCTGCTGGCCGTCGATCAAGGTGCCGCCCGTTGTCACATGAGTCTTGAGAACGGCATCCCAATCGCTATGGTCGAAAGTCTCGGCGGCGTGCGCAACGATGTTCGCGAGGCGCTTGCGAATGAGTTTGTGGACCGGTGGGATCAGGCGCGATGCGCCCCAGTATTCGAGGTAGTCGCGCAAAGGCTCAGGCAACCACAGTAGCATTAGCATTCGTGTTTGCGGAATTGTTCTTCCATAAATGGTCCTCATGGGGCCTTCCACAGAGTGCGCGGCAGGTAGAGGTCGACCTCTTGTGGGGACGCTCATCTTCGGACGGACCGAAGCGAACTCTCGATTTCGCTACACATTTCAACACAAAACTCCCAAACAACGTTACTCTTGTGAGCGCGTGCACTCACATACATGTACAACACACCTCCAGCCTCGTGATTACTCAGATTTTCCGTCAGTATAACCTCCGACAGATCAACCTAAAATGAAGGCGAGAAGTGTTCAAGAAGAATTCCGCAAAAAAGACAAAAGAGGGAAGAGGGAGGCCTGGAGCGCGGGACGTCGGCCGGCTGGGATGTCGATGAAACCGCGCGCGGACCCAAATGCCAAGCCGGCCGCACCGGGCACGGCGCCTGGTGCCGGCGCGCCGCCTGGCGCGGACGTCAACAAGCCCGGCGCCGGCGCTACTAAGCCCGGCGCTCGCCCCAATAAGGGCAAGACAGCAGAGATCAAGGGTCCGAAGCCGAAAGCCTTCCGCGTGCTCGTGCACGTCATCGAGGCGAAGGACATCAAGGCGCCGCCGGGCGTCATTCCCGACCTGATCGTCACCGCGAGCGTGGGCAATCAGACCACAAAGTACACGCAGGTCGTGCGCAGATCGACGTCGTGCAAGTTCGATACCTGGCTGGAATGGAAAATGATGATGACCTACGACGAAATGAAGAAGGCGAAGGTGGTGCTCACCGTGCTCAACGCCAACACTGACGCCAGGTCGGACGTGCTCGGCATGTACGAGGTGCCGTTGCTTCAGCTCCGCAAGCAGCCGATGGGCGAGTACTTTATGACGTGGCTTGCGCTCTACAAAGACCCGGACGAGTACGTAACCGAAATGGGAGGCGCGCTGCGCGTGACGCTCGTGTGCCAGGGTGGGCTGCAGCCGTTGCCGACGCACTCGCAGGGTGATGTGGACGAGGCCGAGGTGAACGATGCCGCACTGGTGCTCATGCCGCCCCTGGTGCGTTGGACACACTATTCCCTCTTCATTGCCATCTATCGCATCGAAGGGTTGCCTAATATGGACTCATACGGCGCGACGGACGCGTTCGTGTCGGTCAGGCTGCCCGGGGAGTTGGCGATGAAGACCAAGGTTTGTGCAAACTCGCTCAATCCAACCTACAATGAGCTGCTGCGACTGCCTATCATGCTTCCCATCTTCAACGACAAGCTCGTCATCTCCGTCTCCGACTACGACCAGGGCGGCTATGACACCCTCGTGGCAGACATCGTGCTATCTGTCAACGAGATCCTGCGCCGCGGCGAGATCAAGCCGTACTGGGTCAACCTGTACGGGGTCCAGGGGATCGAGGGGCTGCAGAGCATCCGCGAACGCTTGTGGCGCTCAGACAACATGCGTGTGCCTCTCGAGACTTGCTACAAAGGACGGCTGCTTCTCGCGATGCTCGCCGAAGAAGTGCCCGCGCGCCTTGTGCCCAAGATCAAATCCATCAGCCAGTGCGCGGACCCACAGCACGAGCCGTACGTCATCCGCTTCGACCTGCACCGGGCATCGCAGGTTGACCCTGTCAGCGCACCCGATAACTCACAGATCCGAATCGAGTTGCAGGTGCACCAGCATGCCCGTCCCACAGGCCCACCCCTTCCACGTCTCCCCGCCGTCTCCTCGACATCTCCCCGACATTTCCCCACCCACTTGCCCCACGCGGCGCTCTCAGGTCGGCGGAACGACGATGGAGTCGACCCCATGCATCGTCGAGAACGGGCTCGTAGTCTGGGATGAGATGTTCGAAGAGCGGCGCGTCGAGCTGCCATCCGACCTGGCGCAGTGCCCCGACATCTTCATCAACGTCTATTTCACAACGATCATCGCGAAAACGGAGCAGCGGCTCGGCTACATCCGGCTGGATCTCGAGGACGTGGTGGGTTTCAATCACGCTCCCGTGTTCGAGACTCTCACCCGCGACCCTCTTGACCCGAAGATCGCCGCCGTGCCCGGCTTCCTCGAGTATCGGCTCGACTTTGGCAAGGAGTCGAACTTGCCACGCACCCCTCGCGAGCGCATCATGCATCCTCCCACGCGCAGATTCGAGCTGCGCGGCCACATCTACCAGGCCCGCAACCTGCCCTCGATGGATGAGGACGGGCTGGCTAACCCGTTTGCGGTGGTGACTTTGCACGGGTTTGCGGGCCAGACTAAGGTCGCGGAGCCCACCTGCAACCCACAGTGGTACGAGACCGTCCGCGTGGAGCTCGAGCTGCCAATTCCGACGCCGACCACCGCGAACATCTTGGTGCGCTTGTACGACCAAGATGAGGGCGGCGATCAGCTCATCGGCCGCTGCCTCGTGTCCCTCCTGGGCGTTGACAAGGCCTTCCCCAAGGCGCCGCAGTGGCGCTCGATCTGGCTAGAAAATGAGAGCGATGTGCGCGGCGAAGTGCTCTGCTCCTTCCAGCTGATCTCTATGGATGAGCTCAAAAAAGCGGGGCTCGTAAGCATCTTACCTCCGATGCGTGAGGTCGAAGTCGAGATGAGCATCGTGGGCGTGCGCGAGATGCTCCCGTACAACGGCCAGCCGATCCAAGCGCCTCACATCGAGATTGACTGTGGCGATCGATCGACAGTATCCAAGGTGATGCGGACGGCCGTCTCATCGAAGCCTTCGGGGCCGGATGCCAACTTCCTTGAGACACTTGTGATCCGCACGCGCTTGCCCGAGGAGCTCCTGTACTGCCCGCAGCTCAATGTGCGTGTCTTCGACAATGTGCGCGGCGCCACGCCTGTGGTCGCGCAGTGCTCCTTCGACCTGGCGCCCTACTGCGAGTGGATCAAGGACGCCCCGTACGAGCACAACGACAGGCCCAAGGTCCCGGCCGTCCAGATCACGGACGAGATGTCTGAAGGGTCCGACGAGGAGCCGGTAGAGGTCGACGCGCGGCACGAGCAGTACCTGCACACTGTGTACCCCAATGTGAGCGATGCCAATTTCGGCTTTGAGGCTGAGATGCGCATGGACACGCCCTCGATTGCCGACCTGCGCGCCGCGCGCCAGCTTGCGCGTGGTCGGCTGCGGGGCCACCGCGTGCGCACGCTGCCAGCCACGCCGCCGGTCATTCCGCTTGGGCTGCGAGCGGTCGAGCAGGATGAGGACAGCCGCGTCGAAAAGCCACTTGCAGCCGAGCTCGAGCACCTGATTATAGACCCGCCCTTTGATCAGTGGACGCTCTATCGGACCACAGGCTCTGGCACGACCTTGCTGCGACGCGAGGTGGGGCGCGTCAAGGCGCGCGTGCGCGTCCTCGAGGCGGAGCTGAAGAGCGTGGCACCCCCTAAGCTCGATCTGCCAGATCTCTTTGAGCAGTCGGTGTATATCACGCGCGCGTACGTGACGCGCGGCATCAAATTCGCGCCCAAGGACACAAACGGCCTTTCTGACCCTTACCTGGTCGTGCGCAATGGCACGCACAAGCACAACATCATCGACGATTCAAAGAATGTCGTTCGGTCCACAGTCAATCCCAACTTTTACCGCTGCTTTGAGCTGCCCACGATGGTGCCCGGCAACCCGGTGCTGACGATCGAAGTGTGGGACGAGGACAGCTCCGGCGCGCAGCTCATCGGCGCCACGGTCATCGACATCGAGAATCGTCTGTTCTCGCAAGAGTGGCTCGAGATGCAGCCAAAGCCAGTCGAACGTCGCTACCTTTGGTCCCCCGCGTCCAACTCACCCCAGGGCAAGCTCGAGATGTGGCTCGAGATCCTATCTCCCGCGCAGTCGCTCGCGTCCAAGCCCAAGGTGCTCCAGCCGCCCGCGGCGCTCGAATGTCAGCTGCGCGTGGTTGTCTGGTCGGTCAAGGAGCTTGTGCTTGAGGGTAAGAACCAGTTCATCGAGCGCGACGGTTCTGCCGACGTGTTCGTCACGGCGAAGGTGGGAGGTGATCTGATGATGCAAGAGACGGATGTTCACTACGGCGCGCGCGCGTCCGCAGGCTCCAAGCAGACGACGGCCAATTTCAACTGGCGCTTTGTCTTCCAGGTGCCGCTGCCCGTGCGCCAGTCACGGCTGCAGGTGCAGATCTGGGATGAGCGCTCCACGGGCGCGAATGATGCGCTCGCTGAGTGCACGCTGCAGCTGCGCCAGCTCTATGAGAACGTGCAGGCTGTGCGCGGGCAGGTGCACACCATCCCTCGGCAGCACTACAAGTGCACGCACCCCTTCTACGCGGGGCAGCAGGCCAAGCTTGACATGGAGATCTCGATGCTCACGCGTGAGGTCGCCGAGCAGAGCATTGCGGGGATAGGACGCGGACAGCCCAATAAGAATCCGTACCTGCCCCCTCCTGAGCGTGGGTCCATTGGGGCCATCGCCAGCGTCGCAGGTGGCGCAATGGTAGGCGGCGTCGGCATGGTGCGCGCCGTGGGCGCCGTCGTGGCCCCAGCGACGCGGCTTGGTGGCCGCAGCTCAAAGCAGGCCACGGGCTTCGACGAACCCACGGGATGGCAGGCTGGCCCTCCGAGGTCTGCCGAGGCGTCCGAAGAGAGCGCCTACCCCCAGATAGGCGCCGCGTCCGCACAGATAGGGGCCGCGTCGGCACCGGTCAAGAGGAGTTGGTCGCTGCTAGGCGGCGGCAAGCGAGGCGGTGCGCCCGCGGCCGCCCCCCGAACGCCACGCGCGGCAGGTGCTGGGGCCGATGGCGGTGCCGGCGTGGGATTCGGAAGTGCAAGCTGAGGTCCCCGTCAGCTGTCTTCGACGGCCCAAAATTTAGTTGGGCTTAGTATAGTTAGTTCTAAAACGTTATAGTATACATAACATTTTCGAATAACCGTTCGGTTTTAGATACAAGCATTTACGCGACGCTCTGATGCATTAAGTCGATCGGAGCACGTCAGCACGAGCAGGTCACTGGTCAGATGCATTTCTCTCGGACAGGCGTTACTTTATTACGGCGGTGCGCCCATGAGTGCGCCGCGGCGGGGGCGGCGGCGGCCGGCGGGGTGTTTCTATCTTACCGGGTGCGCTGCCGTTTGCGTGCTTGTCCACGCTCAGGTCCACCTCCGTCCTGTCGCCGGGCAGCATGTGCCCCAGCATGCAATGGATCGCATGTGGCACACTGTCGTTTTATCGTGGGCTCTACATGCTTATTATGCGCACGCGATGTGTTAGTATCAAGTCTGGGTTGTTCATTGTATGAATGCGATATCCCCCTCAAGCTCTGATATCGACATGATATGCTGGTTTTGCCGCCCGCCCGCCGTCGCATCTTGCTCGCCCAGCAACGTTGCTTGCCCTGAAAGATAACCAATCTAGCGCTAACCACCGTACTCGTATTCGCGTACTCACGTGAACAAATCGCCTGCAGCCTTCTTGGCCGCCTTCTTGTCTGCTTTGGCTTGCCCGCCTGTTGGCGCTGCCGGGCGTACGTTATCGTTGAGACGGCGACGACGACGCATGAGGACCAGGGCGAGGACAAGAGCGATGATCACACCGACGACGACGCCGATGATGATGCCGATGGAACCGCTTGTCTCGACTGCCGATGCACCGGCCGAGATGGGTGACATGGGTGGAGGTGGCATGGGTGTGAGTACAGATCAGGATGTGCGTGATGACGCGGATCTACCACGGAGCTACTCATCAAAACGCCGCCGGCAAGCAGCGAGGGTTACGCACCCGGCAACGCCTCGAACGTCTCTCTTGACAGGTGAATGACGTAGTTGGACGCGTCTGGGTAGGAGGCAGAATTGGAACAGAGCAATAGGACATCCAGCCCAGTGTGATTATCAATGGTCGCCCGCCCAGCAGCTGTGCGCGCGACGTACGGTGTGTACCCCGCGATTGCTACTTTGCGAGGCGTGACGTCTGTCATCACGACTTGCGTGCTCGTCGGGTTTGGAGGAACCCTGCCAATGTATAGACGATCCCACGTGGCGCCGACGTAGAAGAGCCCTCCAAAGTCTGCCTCGGCCAGTCGCACCCAATTCAACGAGGAGCGAACGGCCGAATCACGAAACGAGATGCGGGTCTCGTCAAAGGTGGCCGATCCCGGCGCCCTCTCAACTGCGTGAACTATGGCCGAGGTCGCGAATGCGCTCCGTGCATCGAGCAGCTCATGCCATATGGCGTGCATGCTACCGGAGGAGTCCTCAAAAAGGTCGTCGGTCTCGAGAAGCCTGGGGCGGCTTGCAGCCAGTACCTCGGATCGTAAGTCGCCGAGAATCCTCCCGTTTGCGCGCCACGTCGAGCCGCTCCACTCAAAGTATTGGTTCATCTGGAACACATTGTAGTATCCAGGTATGACGAGGTCATCCTGCGTTGGTAATGCCGCCAGGGCGCCGCTGGCACGCACCACCGCATAGGGGTAGTACATATCGTGTCCGAGCGTGGCTGTGCCATCGCCCGTCCCCACATGGGACGTCCATCGGCTTGCATAGCTAGTGGACCCTGATATCATCGCGCACGCTCCCGAGGCGGACAGCGCACACGAGTACAGGTGCTCTCCTTGCCCTCCCAAACTCAGCCCAAAGGCAAGGAACAGGGTGTTGCCGGCGAGAGCGGCGCCGACTCGGATGTTCACAGTCTCCGAAGAGCCGTCATTGTCTATCACAGTCCCTGGCGTGACCAGAGGAGTGGAGGCGCTCACTTCACCCGATGTGAACCAATAGTGCTGCAGCCTTCCGACAAAGTCAGACACGCTCACATTGGCTGGCTCGAATGCGAGGACGTGCACATTGCCGTTACGGTCGATGAGAATGTTCGCCGGGCGAGATGCTGGCAAGCGTTTCCCTTCCTCCCATGCTCCTTGCCGCGTCTTGCGAAGCATCACAAACTCGCTCATCGTGGGATAGGCTCGCGAATTGTCGAGGTACCCGCTGTAGAGGGTGCCGTCTGCTCCACGTGCAAGCTTTGCCATGTTGTGGCCCCACCAGGTTGCAACATTGCCACATGTCGCCGCTGACCCGTCGACCAGACGGCAGCAAGGGCCACAATCTCCACGAGAATGGTACCGGCTGCCAGGCACCTCGCTGAAGCTGACGCCAGGCACCTCGCTGTGCAGTCCGATGACGAGCCCGACTGTGACTCCAACGATGATAGCTACAGAGGCGGACATGAGTCTACGAAAATGGATGGACTGTGAAGGAAAACCATTGGCTGTGAATTAATGAAAAATCATTAAACACCTTCATTCCCTTATTCACAACACCCTTTTGCGGACTGCGTGGCGCGTTCAGGTCGCGCGTGAAGGCCTCCCACAGGCGTACGTGCCATGGTGGCGTGCACGGACGAGCTTGGAACCGACGTGTGCAATAGCCTCGCGGGTCTGTGGGCAGCGGATGGTTCGTGCCGCTGGCCAACCGCCGAGCTGTGCTTGAAGGCTTGCGGGCAGTGCCCTCGTGTGGAGGCCGCATTGGCATGCCAATCCTTGCCAGATGAGTGTGAGTGGCATGCCGACGCCAACGTGAGTGGTCGTGACCAAGGCTTCTGCAATGATCGCGTGGACTGGCATGCATTCTTCGAGCGCGTGACGTCGGATCCAGAGCTCAGCAAACGCGGCGCTCGGGTTATCAGCAGCGGCGCGCCGTGGCTTGCCGAGTTTCCACAGTTCCTCACGGATGCAGAGGCCGATGAGATGATCCGCGTAGGCCTCGCCGAGGGGCTGCGCGATGAAGATGAGCATCCGGCGCACATCCGCAACGTGAGCGTGACTAATTGCGACAGTGCGAACTGCATGCAGGCGCCCATTGTCAACGAACTGTCAGGCCGCCTGTCGGCAATGCTTGGCGCGCCATCACGCAACTTTGAAAGCATGGAGTTCGTGCGTTACGAAGCGGGCCAGCACTATGTGTGGCATCCCGACGAGTACTCTTGGCAACGAAAAGGCTGGAGCGCGGAGCGCGCGGACCCTGTGCACGTTCTCTCGGGACCGCGCGTGCTGACCTTTTTCATGTACCTCTCCGACGTCGATGAGGGAGGCGAGACAGGGTTCATGGGAACGCGCGCTGGCGCGAGCAAGGTCGCGCCCACGTCTGCAGAGGAGGCGAAGCTCAAAGTTCGACCGGAAAAGGGCAAGGCCATCCTTTGGGCCAACATGCGCGACGAGTGGCGCACAGCCGAGCCTGCGGCCGTGCACCGCGCCTTTCCGGTGCGCAGAGGCGTCAAGTGGGCGAGTACTCTTTGGGTGCACGCGGCGGGGTTCCGGATCCCGGAACTATATGCCGGGCTCGCCTGCGCGCCGCGCTGATGGAGAGGACGTGAGACTCGTCCCGAGACGCCCGAGACGGCGCGCAGATGGAGAGGACGTGAGATCATCGTGAGACGCCCGAGACGGCGCGCAGCCCGTCGGCGGGTCGCGACGCGGTGCCGCTCTCGGTTTCGTCGAGGATCGCCCGCCTATTCTACTTGATGCATGGTGGCTGCGGCAGTGCGGAGGGTCCTGTCAGGACCCGGGAATCTTCGAAGGAGATCGGGAATCTTCGAAGGAGAGCGCTCCTTCGAAGATTGATTGCGGAAGCTCGGTCAGGCCTTGTTGATGAAGTGAGCGGTGTCTCGTCGAGCAAAATGTCGAAATGAAGTAGAAGACGCAATCGTGGAGCAAGCCAGCGATGAGGTGAAGACTGCGGCGGTAGCGGGGGCCAAGACGAAGGCAAAGGCACAGGCCGGGGCAAAGGCGGTGACCTCGGCTGAGGCTGAGGCAAAGGCGAGGGCCGCGGCACGAGCGGAGGCGGAGGCCAAGGCCGCCCAGGAGACAGAAGAGCAAGCTTGCAACCAGGCAGAGACAGAGGCGAAGGCGGCCGCAACAAAGTCGCAGGCTGCAAAGGAGGCCGCAGCAGCGGAGCAGCCACCCAACCACTTCATCTGCCCGATAACGCAGGACCTCATGATCGACCCAGTCTCGGCTGCGGACGGCCATACCTACGAGCGGCGTGTGATTCAGGGTGGCTGGTCAGCCACTCGACCAGCCCGATTACGGGCGCAGAGCTCAAGACAAAGGACCTCTTCCCGAATCACACCGTGCGTGGGCTGATTCGCACGTGGCAGGAGGCGCAGCGGTGCCCCCCAGAGGGTCCAGCAGCACGCTGCGCGAGAGGGGCACGAGGCAATGCGCCTGGCGAGAGAGAACTGACGCTACTGTAGCGTAAGGATCTAACAAATGAAAGTCCGAACTGCGATGGGATGATGATTAACTGTAAACTGTAAGAACCCTTTTTGGGTTTTTTATGGTCCTAGAGACCTTTCTCAGATCGCCGCGAGTCCACCCCTTCTACAACCCGACTCCCGCAGAATGGCGGTCACCATCACGAATGACCAGACAGACGAA
>PJAB01001497.1:0-14059 GCA_002887195.1 Chrysochromulina parva
GCCGCCGCCGCTCGCGCCGCCGACGCCGCCTCTTCTCTTGTGAGGGGCGGGGCTCAACTCGGCGCTGCGCCGCCGTAGGGCGTCGCGCTGTGCGGAGCGGAATCGCTCCTGCTGCTCCGCGCGCAGCCTCTTGGCGCCCCGAAGCGCCGAGTTGAGCGGCTCGTCGTCGACCGTCTCCCCACAGCTCACAAGGGAGGGGGGGACCGGTAGCTCTCGTCGCTCTCGTCGCTCGTCTCGGCGCTCGGGGCGCGGCGGCGGCGGCTTGAGCGCTGGTGGCAGCACGGCAGCCGCCTGCTGCCGCTGCAACTCGCGCGACGCCTCCGCGACCCGCGCGTGCCATGCGGCCTCTGCCGCCGCATAGTCAAGCTGCTCGTCATGATCGAGGCTGGCAAGGCACTGCTCAAGACGTCGCTCGTCGTCACGGAGCGCGGCTTCGGTTCGCTCCAATGCACTTGCTGCGCGCTGCACCTCGTCATCGTGCAGCTGCGCCATCGACAGCGCCACCTCCGCCGCCTCCGTCTCCGCCGCCCGCACGCGACGAAGCCTCGCAACCAAAGCCGCCTCCAACGCCGCGCCAACCGCTTCATTCGCCGCCGACGGCTGCGCCTCTGCTGATGGTGCCTCGTCCACTTCGACGGCGGCGCGAGCCTGCTGCATCACCTTGGCCGCCTCCTCGGCCAAGGCTGCCGACTCGAGCGCCGCGTTGTACGCCTTCTTGTTCGAACGGAGCGCTGCCTCCTCCGCCTCCAACGCCGCCGCCTCTGCGTCTAGCGCCGCAAGCTCCGCAAGCTCCTCGCCCTCTTCCGGGTCGTCGGCGCTCATGATCGCCTGCCTAGCCGCCGCGGCCGCGGTCGCCGCCCTCTCGGCCTCCCGCGCCTTGGCAAGCGCCTCCGCATCCAGCTCGTACGAGACGGACGGGGGCATCCAGTCGCGCAGGTACTCGGCACCGTACGCAGTCCAAATCTCGTCGTCGGAGCGATGACGCAGGAGCTTCGGATGCGCCGCACGCAGCTCGCCGATCTTGAGGCGCGTCGCACCGTCCAGCAACGGCGGTTCCGTGGCTCGAGGCATGCACAGGTCCAAACGGAAGGCGGTGCGGATGGCGTGGGCGAGCGACGCGGTAGCAAACGGCCGCAGGCGTTGGTCCTGCACGCGCAGCTCGTCGGCCACGCGGTCGGCGAACGCCTCTGGTATGCCAACGGCTGCTGCCGCGTAACGCGACAGCGTCGCCCTGCTCATGAGCGTGCTGGGCACGCCGGCCGGCCCGGCCGGGCGAGCGTGTGCTTCCCAAACTGTTGTGTCGACGCTCTCACGTGAAGGAGGCGCGTTGAACCGAAACTGCTGCATGCCGACCCCCACCTCTGGGAAAGCCATGCCGCCATTCCCAGTCCTTCTAGTGTCCTTCCTTACAACGAAGGAAAACCCCCGTAATTCATCAAGGTGCGTCCAAAAATGGGCTAAAGGCGGTCCTCTCCTCTCTCTGACCTCTCACCACTCACCTCTCTCCTCTCAGCATGCACACCATTCGTGCACGACTCTCGCGCGAGCTCCCGCTTGCGCGCTGGGCCCAGCGGAAGTGTGCTCTGTCAAGCATGACGCCTACGTCTTCTCCACAGCTTCTCGTCAGCGCCTTTGGTCCTCACAAGACTGGCGCCGTTGCCAAGATTAGCACAATCATCTTTGAGTGCGGCGCGTCGATCGCACATACCAAGAAGATCATCGTGAACGAGCACTTCGCCATGCTCACTTCTGTGTACGTGCCTGCCGACGCCAAGAGCACTCCCGCACAGCTCTCGGAGAAGCTCCAGTCCGCCTCAACCACGTCTCTGCTTGGCTTCCAGTTGGTGGTCAAGGATGTGAAGCCATCTGCCGTTGAGAGCGCCGGGCCTGTGGCTGAGCAGCGGCGGCTCAAGCTCGAGCTACCGCAGCGGCCCGGCATCGTGCTCGCTGTCACAGAGCTACTCAAAGACCACGGCTGTGCGCTCTCCGCCATCGACGCGGAGACAGTAGCCCGCGGCGACGAGCTTTGGTTTGAGCTTGAGTGCCTCGTCGATCTGCCCGCCGGCCTAGATGCGGCGCGCGTCGAGAGCGACCTGCAGTACTGGGTGACCAAGGAGGTCCAGGCGAAGCTCAGCTTCGACAAGTGGATGGGAAGCCTCAATAGAGGTGGGTGTCTGTGGTAGGTCATGACCGCGCTCCACACTTTTATGGGCGGGACTGGGCCCCGCCACGCCACGGGAGGACCGCAGTGGCATCGCTCGTTGAGGCAGTAGCCTTGAGCGACGACGTGGATGGGAAGCCTCTTCTGAGGTGCACACATTGGTTTATTGGTTTCGTCGAGTTCGAAGCTCAGCCGTCAGAGCTCAGCCTCAGACGCACCCACGCGAGAGCGGAGTGGCATCGCATCCGCGGCCGGTGCTCACACATACGTCATAGCTCTTCTCAAGCGCCCTCCACGTCACCCGCGAATCGAATGGCCCCAAGATTCGGCCGGGCCGGCGGGCGGCACGCGAAGAAGCAAACTAATTCGTAGAAGCGTGGTCAAGGTCATGGTCAAGGTACAACCTACAAGGACATGGACGTTGGACGACGTTGATGATGGAAAACTTAAACTAAATGCGGAATGCGGGATGCGCGTCGGCACCGCGAGATGCCCGCGAGAGCATCAGCATGCGCGAGAGATGCCGATCCGCGATGATCCGGCTCGGGGAAATTACAAATATGAAAAATGAAATAAAAGCGTATAAATGAACACTGGCTCGGTACAGCACTCCGTCTCCACAATCCAGGCTGAGGTACACGAATCGATAACTAACTAACGGGCTAAACATCTCACAACGGCGCGCACCTTGCCGAGTGTCGAGTGTGCGCAGTGCCATGTGCGGCTTTACTTGTGGTGTTCGTCCGGCCAGTGCTGGGCCTGTGATCGCATCGCGTCGGGTCATCAAAGAGGCCTATCCATAGGGACGGGCGCTTTCTGCCAGGGCTTGAGCTTGCGACGGGGCTGGCTGGCCGCGCCCGTCGCAGCGCTCGATCCGGCGGCCGCCGCACCGAGCGGCGCCGCAGGTGGCGGCTGCAGCGGCGCGCGGCTCGGCGCGAGACCAACCCTATGTGGGGCGGGCGAAGACATATCATCCGCCTCCGGAGGTGCCACTGGCGGCGGATCGAAACGGTGCCGCAGCGACGGACGGCCCTCGCCGAAAGGGCCGTTCAAGTGCCGAGCCGCTTCGGGGTGCCGACCGTCCACGCGCGGTGGTGAGCGGATCTCGAGGACCTGCGGGGGCTCCACGCGCTTCGTGCCCCCCTCCTCATAGGAGGGGTCAGTCGGCGCCTCCCTGTGTGAGCTCGCGCGAGCTGCCGCCGCACCCGCCGCGCCCGCCGCACCGCCACGCCGGCCACCGCCGCCGGCGGCCGCGCCTGGCGCGGCAACCGGAGCGGCCGCTGGGGCACGTCGGGGCGACGTGGCTCGTTGGGTGGCTTTCGACGGCGGCAGGTGCGGCGAGTCGCCGCGAATGACGAAACCCACGTGCGTGATCGGCTCCGAAGTGGGCAGCCCCCAGAAGCCCCCACCAGCGTCGCCGTCGTCGTCGTCGTCATCGACTCCGCCGCCGTTGTAGTAGTCGTCCGTGCTCTGAGCGGCAGGGGGCGGCGGCAGCGGCGGATGGCGCGGCCGCGGCTGCTGCTGCGGCGGCTGCGGCTGGCTCGTCCGGCGCGCCGCAGCCGCCGGCGGCGGTGGCGCGCCGGCGCTCTCGCCCAGTACGGCCGCCTCGCCACCGTCCTCGATGCGGCGGCGCGTGCGCAGCCGCTCGGCCGCCGCCGATCGCTGCTGCCGCGCTCGCAGCTGAGCTTCACGATGTGAGTCGGGGTTGGCAGCGAGATACTCGATCTCCGCCTCGATCTCCCGCTGCTCCTTGAGCTCGGCATCGAGCTTACGGCGCTCGCGCACGCGCGCGAGCGCCGCCGCCTGCAGCTGCGCGCCATCCGCCTTCGAACGCTGCTGCCTCGCCTCCTCCTGCCTCGCCTCCTGCTCCGCCTGATGGCCCTTGAGTACTCGTTCCTGCGCCTTGCGGTGGGCGATCGCCTGGCTGATGGCCTTTCGGACCTCCTCAGCCTCGCGCGCCTGCTCGCGCTCGCGCTGCGCACGCTCCTCCGCCGCCTGCTTTTCGAGCGCCGCTTGGCGCTCATGGACCTCCTTCTCGTCGCGCCGGCGCTGTGAGGCACGCCTGCGTGTCTCCTCCTGGAAGGCGGCGAGGCGCTCGGCCTCGGCGGGCGCGGCGGCCCTGCGGCGATCCGCTTCTTCCGCGCTCAGCTGGCGTGCCTGCTCCTCCTTGAGCCGCGCCTGCCGCACGCGCTGCTGTGCCTTCTCCTGCAGCGCCGTTGCGCCGCCGCCGCCGCCGCCGGTCCCACCAGCAGCACCTCTCGCGCCGCCCAGAAAGGAGTTCCCCACAGAGGCGCGACTGGGCGAGCCCCCATCGTCGTCGAGGTGCTCATCACGGCGCAGCAGCGCCGCCGCGCGCTCAAAGGCCGCCAGGTCGGCACCGGGCATCATAGCCGCGTGGCGCAGAGCGCCCGCGCGCTGCGCGAGCAGCGCGAGCGGATCCGTCTCGCCCTCGCTTCCCGCCAGTGCCGCCGCTTTGTCGTCGTCGTCCTCCTCCTCCTCCGCCAGCTCCGCATCGCCGACGTCGTGCGCGCTCAGCGAGGCGTCGGCGTCGGCGCCCCCGCCGCTCGAAGCGGGCGCGGAACGGGCGGTCGGGCGCGGCGGCGCCTCGGAGCGGCTGTCCTTTGGCTGGCGGCGTGCCGGTGAGGCAACGCCCGTCACCGCTGGATCAGCGCCATGACTGTCGAGCAGGGCACGGGCGCGTGCAACGAGTCTGGCGCTCTCGTCGTCAAGTGAGGGCAGCGCGGCGTCGAGTGCGCGCAGCACGGCCTTGCGCTGCTCAGCAGGCGCCGCCGCACGGCGACCGGCGCGGGCTGGCGCAGCCATCTTTTGAGGAAGGTCGAGATGCGACAGCTCGGCGAGTGATGGGCGCTGCGACAGCTCGGCGAGTGTCGGCAGCACCTTGCCCGGGGGGGCGGTGAAGCCATCGGTGTTACTATTCGGACCTTGCCTGCGCCCCTTGAGCGGCACGCGCGGCGCTGCCGCCGCCGCTGCCCGACGCCGTGCGCCCGCGGCGGCACCAGAGCCGCGAGCGGAAGGCGCCTCGGTCGAGAGCGGCTCGCCGTAGGCGTCATCGTCGTCCAGGTGCTCGTCGCGGCGGAGAAGCGCAGCCGCCCGCTCAAAGGCAGCCAGGTCGAGGTCACCCATGTGGTGCCGTTGGCAGATGCATTTGCGGAATTCTAATGCGAAACCAAAAAATCGTAGATCACACACATCATCTCTGTCTTACTTGGCGAGAGCGTCTTTAATTGAGGTGTCGTCATCCCGAACCAACTTTGCAGCCCTGGGGCGCTCATGACTCACCGTGACTCGTCACCGTTTGTGCTGGTCGTGGCGGCTCTGCTTCAAGGATCGTTCGCATGGCATGCCACAGCGATGCCGGGATCAGCTCGGGTTGCATGGCACTACCGTGGATTGGCGATGGCTCTCTTGCGGCAGCCAGCCGTCACTTTCTCCACTGTAGTACCGCCGCAGTCTATGGCGGACGCGAAGTTTGAGCAGGCCGTCGCCTTTTGCGAATCGTTCGCATCGGGAATGCTACCAGAGCACGAGCTCGAGAGTGTGCCATTGATGCTGGACGATGTGTTCACGCTCGATTTTGCTGAGCTGCGGGGACGTCATTTTTCGGCGGGCAGCAGCTGGCGGACGGCCGTCAACGTGACGTGTCTTCAGCCGGCCGAGGGCGTGGACGGCGGGCAGCTCTTTAACGACGAGCTGCTCGCCATGCCGACCCGTCCGGGGCGAGCCTGCGTCGGCGGCCATTGCAGCCCAGCCTGCTCTCGCGTGCTCTTACGTTGGCTGGCCAGCGAGACAGAGTGTGCAGCGTTGGTGCGCGAGGCCGTGAAGCTCCAGCCAGGCACGGGTCCGACGGGCGAGCTGGAGATGCATAACCTCTACCTCAAGCTCGTGGCCGCGAGCGGCCAGGTGCGCACCACGCTCCTCTTCATCCGATTGCTGGAGCGCATGCGGCGCGCGATCGCGATCGAGTATGGACTCCCGCTGCACTCGCTTTCGCCGGTCACGGCATTCATCTCCCGATCGGTACCCAACGACGACGTCACGCGCCGCCTGGTGCACGTCGACGAGTCGTCGTGGGGCGCATACCACTACTCAGCCGTGCTCTACCTCTGCACCTCTGCCGAGGCGCTCGCCGCGGACGGCGTCCGCACGGCGGCCGCAGACTTTTCGGGCGGCGCACTGCACTTTGTCGACTCCCGCCGCCCCGTGCCGCGCGCCGACAGCGTGCTGCTGCCGCGGCGAGGCCTGGCGGCAATCTTCTCATCAGGATGGGAGAATGTGCATGTGGTCGCCCCTGTGGATACGGGCGTGCGCCACGCGATCCCCGCGTTCTTCTCGACAGTGCCGGAGGCGCAGCCAGCGCCGTGGGATGGCCACGACGGCCTGCCGGCGCGAGGCGCCGCCGCACGCGCAGCGGCACTGTGGCGGCACGGGCTCATGCCGCAGAGAGAGGAGGATTTCATCGCCTTCATGCGCCACTGGGCGCGCGTATTTGACGCCGAGCAATGGTGAGCGGCGCACGATGCAGATTTTTACAGACTGAAGTAGATGGAATTCAGACCTCAGACGAACCCGTGCCAGTGGGGAAATCGGAAATTGCTAGGTCGCGTTTCCTAGGGTTCCTTCTTCTTAGGAGCGTCCTAGACTCTTGCGGACTCTTCAACAATGGCGGACAACACAAATCGAAAACGCAATCGCACTGTGAGCTTGGCCGCCAAGGACGGTGGCGACGAGGCACCACCCATGTCCGTGCTGGCCGCGCAGCACGCGAGCGAGCAGTTGCTCGTAGCGGCCATGGGCAGCGCCCGCTTCTCCGCAGCAGCCGGCCGCATGGTGGAAGCAGCAGAGGTGGCCAAGCTTGTCGCGGCGGGCGGACCGCTCGACGAGCTCGTCAACATCGCGCTCGTGCAGTCCAACAAGCACGCTGTCCGCGAGGGTGGCGCCATTCCGCTGATCGTTGGGCTGCTCCGAGAGGACGGAGGCCTCGTCCCCTTCGCGGCCGCTTGGCCCTCGCTCCGGGCGCAAACAGTGGTGAGTGCTCTGTGGTCGCTCGCGGCGCACACGCCGCTCAACCAGGATGCGATCCGGGTCGCGGGCGGCGTGCCACGCCTGATCGCGCAGGTCCAGTGCCCTCCGCCTGCAGTGGGCGGTGGGCGACCCGCGTTTGCCTGCGCCGCCGCACCACCCGGCGCCGCCGCCGCGGGTTCGGGCGAGTCCTGCAGCGCCTTCTGCCCGGAGCTCGCCGCCCACGCCGCGGGTGCCCTTTGGTCCCTGGCGGCCAACTCGGCCGCGAACCAGCACGCAGTGCGGGAGGCGGGCGGCATCGCGCGCCTTGTGCGGCTGCTGGAGGTGACGGTGCCGTGGCAGCCGGAGGCGGCGCGGCTCGACGGAGGTGTGAAGAGAGGTTGGTGTGAAGAGTCGGCGCGGCTCGACGGTGGTGTGAAGAGAGGTTGGTGTGAAGAGGCGGCGCGGCTCGCGGCGGGCGCGCTGCGCAACCTCGCGGCCGACAACCCCGAGAACAAGGACCTCATACGGCGGCTCGGGGGGGTGCCGCCGCTCGTGCGTATGCTCCAGCTGCCGCGCCCCACGGCGGAAACGGCCGCGGCAGCCTCCACGAGCACAGCAATGAGCACAGCAATGAGCACATCCGGTGCCCTTGGAGCACAGCAGGCGGCGGGCGCGCTGGCGAATCTGGCAAGTAACACGACGGCTGAGCAGGACGCGATCCGCGAGGCGGGCGGCATCCCGCCGCTCGTCGCGCTGCTCCACGGCGGCGAAGGCGCTGCAGCGGCGCAGCATGCGGCGGGCGCGCTGTGGAATCTGGCGGCGGGCAACGCGACCAACCAGGACGTCATCCGCGAGGCGGGCGGCATCCCGCCGCTCGTCGCGCTGCTGCGCCCGGGCACACCGGTCGAGGCGGCGCAGCAGGCGGCGGGAGCGCTGCGCAACCTCGCCGCCTCGAACGCGTCTAACAAGGAGGCCATCCGAGGTGCGACCCCACCCCCCCAAGATCCCTTGCCCCACTCACCCGTTCGCCCATACGTGTGCGCTTCTCGCCTCCCTTGCCCCCCTCCCTTCCCCCCACCCCCCCTCAACATCCCTTGCCCCCCCCCCCAAATTGTGGTGCGCAGAGGCGGGCGGCATCGCGCTCCTCGTGGATGTGCTCGAGCATGGTCCAGCCTCGCTGGCAGCACTGCAGGCGGCCGCCGCGCTGCGCAACCTCGCGTCCAGCAACACGCATAACCAGCAGCGTATCCGCGCCGCGGGAGGCATCGAGGCCCTCGTGCGGCTGCTTGCGGGGGGGTATAGCTCGATCGCGGCGCAAAAGGCGGCGGGCGCGCTGCGCAACCTCGCCTCCAACACGACCAATCAGGATGCCATCCGCGAGGCGGGCGGCATCCCGCTGCTCGTCGCGCTGCTACGCCCGGGCACACCGGTCGAGGCGGCGCAGCAGGCGGCGGGAGCGCTGCGCAACCTCGCCGCGAACCACGCGGCCAACAAGAACGCGATCCGCACGCACGGCGGCATCGTTGCGTTGGTCGAGATGCTGCGGAGCGGTGTGAGCGTGGAGCCGTCGCAGCAGGTGGCTGGAGCGATTTGGTCTCTCGCCGCCAACAATTCCATGAACCAGGATGCCATCCGCGAGGCGGGCGGCATCCCGCTGCTCGTGGCGCTGCTGCATCACGGCCCTGAGAGCCTCGCCACCCAAAAGGCCGCAGGCGCCCTCGCCAACCTCGCGAGCAATCTGGCCAACAAGGACGCGATTCGCACCGAACACGGGATCCCACCGCTGGTCGAGCTGCTGCGCATCGGAGCACGCGTGGGACCCGTCGAGGCGGCGCAGCACGCGGCGGCCGTGCTCGCCAACCTCGCGTCCAATGCCATCAATAAGGATGCGATCCGTGCGGCCGGGGGCATTGAGGCACTCGTGGCGCTGCTGCACCCACCGGCCTCAGGCGCAACCCATGTGGCGACGCTGCAGGTTGCGGGCGCCCTTGCCAACCTCGCCGCCAACAACACGGCGAACCAGCATGCGGTGCGTGAGGCAGGCGGCATCGAGCCGCTGATCGCGCTCCTCCGTCCCCGCGACGTGGCCGCTGAGGCGGCAGGTAGCGCCGACAGTGCCGCTGGTAGCGCCGAAGGTCGCGGCAGCGGCAGCGGCAGCGGCAGCGGCAGCAGCAGCGGCAGCGGTGGCGGCTCGGCCGCAGCTGGACCTGATGAGGGAGGCAATCAGCATGCAATCAGAGGCCGCCCATTGGAGGGGCGTCATCGCATAGCCACGGCCGGACGCGGCAACCTCGCCAATGGCGGCGACGCGGCGCAGCAAGCGGCCGGCACGCTATGGAATCTCGCCGCCAACAACACGACCAATCAGGATGCCATCCGCGAGGCGGGCGGCATCCCGCCGCTCGTCGCACTGCTGCAGCACGGCGTCGCATCGTCCACCGCCCAAAAGGCCGCAGGCGCGCTCGCCAACCTCGCGGCCGGCTATCTCAACCAGGAGGCCATCCGCCAAGCGGGCGCCGTGCCACAGCTGGTCGCCTTGCTCTATGCTGGTGAGGCGTCCGAGGCGACGCAGCAGGCGGCGGGCGCGCTCCGTAATCTCGCCGCGAATAACTCCGAGAATAAGGAGGCGGTCCGCGAGGCGGGCGGCATCGCGCCTCTGGTGGCGCTGCTGAACGCGGGGCCCGACTCCCTGTGCGCCCAAAAGGCCGCAGGCGCGCTGCGCAACCTCGCCGCGAATAACGTTCCCAACCAGGACCAGATTCGAGTCGATGGGGGGCTTCCGCGGCTGGTGACGCTGCTTCACGCCGGCCCTCACTCGATCGCTGCTCAAGAGAGCGCCGCGGCCCTCGCCAACCTCTCCGCGGGCAATCCGGCCAACAAGGAGGCGGTGCGCGCCGCCGGCGGCATCGCGCCGCTCTGCGCACTCCTCCAGCCTCAGGGTACTGAGACTGCGCAGCATGCGCGCGTGGCGCTCCACAACGTGCTCTCTCCCTCCCCCTCCGCGATGATGGCGTGGATGGGACTGCCGCAGCAGCCGCCAGAGGGGTCGATCACGCCGCAGCTGCTCGCCTTACTCGCTTCCCAGGTGAGCGGCGCCGGTGCGGGCGCTGGAGGCGGCGCCGCGGGCCAGGCCGCCGCGAGCCAGGCCGCCGCGGAGATCGCGGAGATCGCGGAGATCCGAGCTGAGATGCGTAACAATGCTGCGGGCGGCGGAGTGCCTGTGCAGCCTCAGCATTTCCTTGGCCTCGCGCTTCGAGACGGCGAAGGGGCGGGCGGCGAGGGCTTGGCAATTCCAAATTTGGCAACTCCAGTCGTCGGAGCGCACACGCTGACGCAACTCGAGGAGGAGAACCTCGCGAGGCAGCGGCGGTTTCGTGAGCTGGTCGCGGCGGCCGAGGCACGCTTGCGCGCGGGGGCCGCGGACGCAGCAGGCTCGTTCTCGCTGTACGCGGCGGCCAGGGCACGCCGTCTGCAGGCGGTCCTCGACGTGGTCGAGCTTAGCCAGGACGTGGTCGAGCTTAGCCAGGCGCTCGAGCGCGCTCGCTCGCTCGCGGTGCCCGCGGAGGTACTCGAGCCCGCCGTGCTCCGCCTCGTCAAGCTGGAGGAGGAGCACGCACACACGCAGCGCCGCCGTTGCGAGGCCATCGCGATGGACGCATGCCGCAGCGAGGCTGCACGCGCGCGCCTACGGACCCTCGGACTGCCAGATGAGGCCATGCGCGTCCCTCTCGAGTTCCTTTGCCCGATCACGCAGGAGCGGATGGTGGACCCGGTGGTCGCGAGCGACGGCCACTCGTATGAGCGCGAGGCCATCTCGCACGTTCTGTATCGTTCATCAGGCCTCTCGCCGCTCACGAGGGAGCGGCTGCGCCACGAGCTCTTCCCAAACATCGCGCTGCGCAAGGCGATCTCGGAATATGAGACCGAAGCCGCCGGGCTCCTCGAACGCTTCCTCGAAGCTCAGCACCAACTCTCGTCCACGCTACCGTTCCCCCCAACCGCCGCTGCTGCGCGTCCGCTCACGACGACGCCGACGCCGATGTGGGCAGCGCAGCAGCGGGAGCCGTCGTCGCCGCCATTGCTGCCGGCAGGGGAGGGGCAGCTGCGGGAGGGCTGGCTGCAGCTGCCCGCATCGCACGAGGCACCGAGGGTGGAGTCAAGGGTGGAGTCGGCAGTGGTAGCGGCGGAGGAGGCGGTGTCGGAGGCCGTCGCGGCGGTGGCGGAGGCCGTCGCGGCGGTGGCGTCAGCCGTTGAGGAGCGCCGCCGAGGCGCCGCCGAGGCAGCCGTCACCGACACGGCGCTCGCCGAGATCTCGGAGGTTGGCGTGGAGGCCGAGATTGCCGAGATTGCCGAGGAGGCCGAGATTGCGGAGATTACCGAGGAGGCGGAAAGTGCGGAGATTGCGGAGATTGTCGAGGATGCCGAGGGTACCGAGGCGTCGCACAGCGGAGACGTGGCTGCGCGGGCTGTGAAGCGTGTGCGGCGGTGATCCGCGGCCGTGCGGTGAAATAACTACCAAACTAACGTTGATGGTTGAAGTCGGTGCGAACACGTCGTATAAAGTGGACCAAGAATGCAAACGACATGCGCAGGCGGACCACGAGCGAGCCCCTACATCAGCAGCTAAGCGTGCTCGAGAGTGCTACCGACGGCGATCCCGCGAGTACCACCTGAATTGCAGTAAGTGGCAGAGAGCCAACATCATGAGCACACACGGCGCGTACGCACAGAATCATCAGTACAGCCTCCACGGCCGCCGCTCCTACACCTATCGACCCTTGCCTGACGAGAGCGAGGTGACGGACGACTGCCCCGTACCCTTTCCGCCCGCCTTGTCGCGCTTCCGCGGCCGGATCGCCATCATCTGGCGCTGGAACTCTGCAAAAGAGATGGCGTTGTCACCGTCGGTGTCGTGCTTGAAAAACTCGTTGGTGCGCTCCTCAAGCTGATCCTTGCCAAAGCGGCGGAAGAGGATCTCCATGCACTCGTCCATGTCAATCGTGCCCGACGAGTCCTTGTCGTGCATCATGAACTCGACCACGTTAAAAAGCTTGCGTGGCTCAAGCCCCGTTTTGTCTGATCGGCACCGGTGGAACATGAGCTTAAACTCCTCCCAGCTGACCATGTGGTCGCAGTCCTCGTCCACTTCCCAGATCATGTCCTCGACTTCCACGCGCTTCGCGCGATAGTCGAGCTTGACCAGCTGCTCGTCGAGCTCCTTGAAGTCGATCTTGCCGTCCTTGTTCTTGTCGACCTGCTCGAAGACGCGCCGGAGCGACTCGAGCTCCTTGGCTTCGTTGTGCTCGCGTCGCTGATCCTCTCGTGTCGTTGCCATCCGGTCGTGGCGAACCCTGCCGGCACTTGAGTCTACTCGTTGTACAGGTACGGCTTGACTCCTCCAACGGCCGTCACAGGTCTCGTGTGACTCCCACACGGCACACAATCAACGCAATACATGTTTCGGCGCGGATTGTACAGTGCAAAATTGGGGGGGCAAACAGCGCGACGTTGCGAGATGTTGGGAGATCACTTTTCTCGCGTCCCTAGTCCTTTTCGCCGCTCGTGTCATCACATGCGAACCACATTGATGGCGTGCCTCGCCGCGAGCGCGAGCGCCGCATTCCTCGCATCGCCGCTGCATACCACTCGGGCGCGCACCCGTGAATGCGCCATCGAGATGGTGCGCTGCCCTTTCCGACCAATGAAGGAGCAACCAGACCAGCAGCTCTATTGTGCTGACGTACTCTGTGCGGATACTGTGCCAAATGCCACAGGGTTCGACCAAGGACTTCAAGGTCGGCCTCACGCTCGAAATGGACGGTTACGCGTGGAAGCTGCTGGAATTCCTGCACGTCAAGCCCGGCAAGGGCCCCGCGTTTGTGCGCAGCAAGTTGAAGAACATCGAGACAGGCGCGGTGCTCGAGAAGACGTGGAAGGCTGGCGAGTCGTTCCCCGACGCGACGGTCGAGAAGGAGGAGATGAAATTTTCATACATCGATGACGATCAGTACGTATTCATGAACATGGATACTTTCGAGGAGGAGCGCATCCCGGCCGACTTTATCGGCGAGAAGAAGAACTGGATCAAGGAAGAGATGACCTTTGGTGTTCTCAAGTTCAAGGGTAAGGCGATCGACGTGCAGATCCCGGGCACCATGACGCTCAAGGTGACCGAGGCCGAGCCGGGCGCCAAGGGCAATACCGCGGGCGGCCGAGTCGAGCGGCCTGTGAAGGTCGAGACGGGTGCCATCGTCATGGTTCCGATGTTCGTCAATGAGGGCGATGAGATCCGCATTGACACCGAGACCGGCAAGTACCTGGGCCGAGCCCAAGAGTAAGCGTGCATATTGACGGCCCCACATCGGGCCGATTGACAAACGCCGCTTTCGTCTCTCGTGCGACCCTGCCGCGCCGCGGTCCCTGTCTGAGGGCGGGGACGCCGGCGGCCGCATTGTTTCGCACACAGCCGCGCGACGCGCGACTCACGGTCCTGCTGCCCCTCTCCACTTGAGAGGCAGGAGCTCTCAAATATACTATACACTGCAGGGTCGCGGGGCTCACTCATCTACTAAACGCTGTATAACGCTCGCGAGAGCGGTCGGAGCGTCCGGAACGGCTCGCACGCTCGCACCCGCCGCCTCCCCGCTCCCGGCGGCGCGGTCTGACACGTTCGTGTTTTGATTCTTGTAAAAATGATATTCGATTCGCACTCTAGTCCTCTTGACACATGTGTAACACCTCATTCAGCTAGTAAGTTGTAGCGCCATATCGGTGCCTACCCGTCTCCTGAGAGACAGTTGCATGCAAGCCGACACATTAACCAATTAGGGAACACCTAGAATTGTGTGACCCGATTTAGGTTGAATCGAACTGAGA
>PJAB01001498.1:0-14056 GCA_002887195.1 Chrysochromulina parva
TATACTTGTGGGGGCCGCTCGTAGGGGGGTCGCAAACGATCCGCCCCCTGCCAAGGGGGGGTTCTAGCCGCCCGATGGTCGCCCGCCTCGTTAGGTACGGTCCGGTGAGACAAAAGAAAACTTTTCTATCGTAATTCACAGTCAATTCTCCGAGAACCGCGGAATTTGCGCGGACACTTCTCAACTTTACCCAGGGAGGACGAGGTCGCGCCTGGCGCTCCTCTCTATGCTGCGGCTCCTCGCGTGCAGCACGATGCTCATGGGCGTGAGCGGCGTGCGCAGTGCGACGCGCATCTGGCAGCAGCGTGGCAGCAGCCTTGCCGTGTCGCCGGATTTTGCCGGCCTGGTCGGACGGCAGCGTTCGCGGATGCTGTGCGCCTCGAGCATCGAGACGCCCGCACCCGTTGCAGCGGCGATGGCAGCCACTCCGGCTCTGAAGCGGCGCAAGGTGGGCTCGCTGCTCGCCGAAGGTGAGTCCGCCATCGGCACGCAGGTACTGCTCAAGGGGTGGGTGCGCACGGTCCGCAACCAGAAGACCTTCTCCTTTGTCGAGCTCAACGACGGATCGAGCCTTGCGGGGCTGCAGGTGGTCGCGCCGAGCGAGATCGGCACGTACGCGACGGTCGAAGCGCTGACCACGGGCGCGGCTGTCTCCGTGGTCGGCAAGGTCGTCGCCTCCCAGGGCAAGGGACAGGCGCTCGAGGTGCAAGCACAGTCCGTCGAGTTGGTTGGTGACTGCCCGGCGGACACGTATCCGCTGCAGAAGAAGCGGCACTCGATCGAGTTCCTGCGCTCGATTGCGCACCTGCGGCCACGGAGCAACCTCTTCGGCGCCGTCTCGCGCGTGCGCTCCGCCCTTGCGCAGGCCACGCATGCCTTCTTCGCGTCGGAGGGCTTCAAGTACGTGCAGACGCCGCTCATCACAGCCTCGGATTGCGAGGGCGCGGGCGAGATGTTCCGCGTGACCACGCTGCCGCTGACGGTCACAGCCGCGCCCGCCGCCGCCGCCGCGCCCGCCGCCGCCGCCGCCGCCGCCGCGCCCGCGATGAGCGCGGCGGAGCTCGCACAGCTCGAAGGCGAGATCGCCTCGCAGGGCGTCAAGGTTCGGGACCTGAAGGCGGCTGCAAAGGAGGGCAATGCCGAGAAGAGTGACGTAGAGGCAGCCGTGGCGAAGCTGCTCGAGCTCAAGGCCAAGGCGGCCGCGCCGCCGCCCGCCGCCGCCGCCGCGCCGGCGCCCCCTAATATGGGTAGCTCCGACCCGTACGCTGCGGACTTTTTCGGCCGTGCCGCCTACCTGACTGTCTCGGGCCAACTGTCGGCCGAAACGTACGCGTGCGCACTCGGCGACGTGTACACCTTTGGCCCCACGTTCCGCGCCGAGAACTCAAACACGGCGCGCCACCTCGCCGAGTTTTGGATGATCGAGCCCGAGATGGCGTTTGCGGACCTCGCCGCCGACATGAACAACGCCGAAGCGTTCGTCAAGTACGTGGTGCGGCATGTGCTCGAGCACTGTGCTGAGGACATGGCGTACTTCTCGTCGCTGGACAAGGAGCTCGCGGGGCGCCTCGAGCGCCTCGTGCGCGACGACTTTGCGCGCGTGAGCTACACGCGTGCCATCGATCTCCTCCAGGCCGAGATTGCCAAGGATCCCAAACAGTGGGAGAACCCCGAGGTGGTCTTTGGGACCGACCTGGCCACCGAGCACGAGCGCTGGCTGGCCGAGAAGCACTTTGGCACGGCCACGTTCGTGTACAACTACCCCAAGGCCATCAAAGCCTTTTACATGCGTGACAACGACGGGTGCGAGCCCGGCAAGGAGACGGTGGCCGCGATGGACTTGCTCGTCCCGGGCATCGGCGAGCTCATCGGCGGCTCCCAGCGCGAGGAACGGCTGGACAAGCTCCTCTCGAAGATGGCTGGGGTGGGTCTCAATCCGAAGGACTATGAGTGGTACCTCGACCTGCGCCGCTACGGCTCGGTACCGCACGCGGGCGATGGCCTCTGATGGCCCCTGATGGCCCCTGATGGCCTCTGATGGCCTCTGATGGCCTCTGATGGCCTCTGATGGCCTCTGATGGCCTCTGATGGCCTCTGATGGCCTCTCATGGCCTCTCATGGCCTCTGATGGCCTCTGATGGCCTCTGATGGCCTCTGATGGCCTCTGATGGTCTCTGATGGCGCTCCTCATCAGGTGCCGCACGCGGGCTATGGACTCGGCTTTGAGCGCCTCGTGTGCTACGTGACGGGCGTCACCAACATTCGCGACGCGATCGCCTTCCCCCGCTTCCCCGGCTCGTGCGAGTTCTGAGTCGAGGTGCGCGCAACTTGTGTCGAGCCATCGCACGATGGAGGCGTCGAAACGCGAGGCACGCAACGCACGGTCGCAGGACGCGAGGTGCGGGAGAAACCTCTCGGGTGCCGCCGCTCGCTTGCGCGCGATAATCGCGTGGCGCGTGATTTTTTAAGCGGTCGAGTCCCGTGACCGGATTTTTTTCGTGAGCCCGCACCAGCGCTCCGAGCCGTGTACGACCCCATCCCGTCGTATACCTCGTCCACACGGACACGCCTCCACACCTCACGCGAATTGGAAACGAGCGGCGCATGCGCACATGCATGGGCGAAACTTGTGACTTGGGGCTCGCGACTCTCGAGGGGCCGGCGCACGCACTCCCACAGTGGGCGAGGCGCTCGGAGGTCGGAAAGACTTGGGTGACATGGCTCATGGATTCTCTGGGAACCGAATAGAGAGGCCACCACTTGGCGCAGGTTGAAAGCCCCCCGCGAATCCGCCCACGCCGGCGCGTCCCTTGACGGGCAACACTTCAGCGGTCACTGACGCAGGGGAGGGCGGGGTCACTGCTGCACCGCGCCCAGCGACTGCCGCGATGCCGCCCACAGCTAGTTGTTGGACGCCCGCCACGGCACTGGTGGGTGCCCCGCTTCGTCCTGGCGAGCCGGCGGCAGCGAGAGCCGCTAGGGCTCGTTCGCGCGCGGCGGCGGCGCCTGTCCCTGCAGCGGCGCGCAGCGACAGCTGAGGCGAGGGCGGCATCGAGCTCGCCTTGGAAGGCATGAGAAGAGACCCGCCGGCGCCACTTGTGGCGCTGGCCGGGGCGTTTGAAGGGCGCACGATAGGTGTGCTGAGCTCTGTGGTGACCGCGCGTCCGTTGGTGAGCTGACTCACCGTGCGACCGTTGGTGCCACTCGGCCCCTGAGTCCACTGGGGGCCGGCGCTGTTCGACTGACCACGGCTGGCCGGTGCGGCCGGGCTCGGCGTCGAGACGGTACTGTTGCCGCCGCCGCTGCCGCCGCTGCCGACGGCGGCGAGGCTCTGAAGCAGGGGAGCAGGGAGGGGCACCGAGTTGGCGGCGAGGCTCTGCGCAAGCAGCATGGCGGGCGTGCTGAGCACTTGCGACGTCGCGCCGCCGCCGCCGCCGCCGCCGCCGCCGCCGCCGCCGCCGACGACGGAGAGCGTCGCGGAGAAGCCCTCGCGACGCCCCCCGATCCCAGGCGTCATCCCGGGCGCTGGATGGCTTTGGCGTGCGAGGATATGCGGGCAGCTGCTCGAGCCGTTACTCGAGCCGTTACCCGTAGAAGAGCTACTGGCCGCCGCGCCGCACGCGCCCCCCGCCCCGCCGGCGACGCCACCGGCGACGCCACCGACAACGCCGCCACACGCCGCCGCCGTGATCGCCGCGCCTGTGACGCCGCTGACGTGTAACGGCGTTGAGGCGCCCATGGCTCCGCTAGCCGAGACTGGCAGGCACGGGCCGCCGGTGCAGCCGTGGCACAGGCTCGTCGTCGACGGAGGGCCCGCAGCATGGGAGAGGAGCGGGTGGCTCATTGGCCGGTGCAGCGCAGCGGATGGCGGCGCACTCGAAGGAGTCGCTTGCGCGCACGCCGCGACGCCGACGCCGGCAACGGGCCCGCCGGGCATCGCACTGCCGCCTGCGGTGAGCACCGCAGAGAGAGGTGGCACGGGTAGCTCGGGTTCGACCTCATCCGCTTCGTCGGTGGCGCCGTCGGTGGCGCCCTCGGGTGCGGCCCCAGCAACGCGCGCCGCGGCCGCCGCGGCGATGGCGGCCACCGAAGAAGCGCCGCCAAAAAGGCCGCCCACGCCGCCCGCACCCGCCGACGCGGACGCCGACGCGGCGAGCTCGGCGAGCGTCGATCCCGCTCTGGGGGGCTTTTGGGGCGAGATAGCGTCGGTCTCGCGCCTGGGCACGCTCGGCCTCGCAGCGCGCGCAAGACGGCGCGCGAAGTGGTCGGCCGGGAGGTCGGGGCTGAGCAGCGGCCCGAGTAAGGACCAGTCGGGGCTTTCCATCCACTTGGCCATGACGGTGTTGCGGTACCGAGGGAACTCGAATAGGGGCAGGTAGACCTTGGACATGGACTCGCACGGGAAGATGCGCCGCCAGTCGCCGCAGCGCGAGTTCTCATCCTCGGCCGTCGCGATCAACTCGATGTCGTCCTCGCCCAGGTCCTTGAGCGCCGTGTCGCGCAGCTCGAAGATGTTGCGATGCTTAATCTTCTCGCGTGCACCGTGCAGCAGCCGCTTCAGCCCCTCGCCCGTCTTCTCCGATTTGACAACCTTCTTATCATACGGCACGATGCCGATGATGTGCAGCAGGTCCGTCATCATCGAGCCCTTGACGCGCCGATCGAGGGGTGATGACGAGGCGAGCGAGCACGCCACGTTCACCTCGATCAGCCACGGCTTCAGCTTAGCATCGATGAAGATGTCGTAGCCGAAGAGCTCAAAGCACGACGGGCGGCCAGCCGAGTTGACCCGCGAGAGGACGGTGGGCTCGCCCGCGATGAGCGTCTTGATCAGGATGTCCTCAATCTGCGTGCGCAGCTTCGGCACGTTCACACCCTTATTCTCGAGGTACCGCCAGAGCGCGGTCAACGTCCATTTGCTGCCCTCGTCGTCGCGGTCCGCGTCCTGATTCCACACGAACGACTCGTTCTTCTTGTTCACCGCGAAGTTGGTGAGGTGCATGTACCGGTTGCGGATGACCGAGCGCGGCGCGCCCGTCGCGTACACGTAATCCGACGTGCAGAAGCGCGTGAGACCTTCCTCGTAGACATAGATACGCAGCGGGTCGAACGAAGTGACCGCCACATAGACGCGGCAGTCAAACTTCTTGCCGTCGATCAGGAGAGGATCGTCGAGGTAACGCTGCACGACCGCGGGCTGGCCGGGCTTGGGCATGCTCTCCCACCGGTTCACCAGCCGGATGCCGCGCCCCTCGGCCGACGCGGGTGGCTTGACGATGTACACCTCGCCATCCACATAGTCTTTCTCGAGCAGCTCGCGGTCGCGAGGCATCACGTACGTCCTCGCGACGAAGTCGTACGCCTCCGGGTGTGCGCGCTGCTGGCGCGAAATGTTCTTCCACAGGTAGTCCTTGCGCCCGAGCGTGTACGAGCCCGGGAAGTGGTTGACTTTTTGTTCCGGATGGAGCTTTTGCAGCGCGCTGTCCTTGAGGTGATGCCCCCAAAAGAAGTTGTACCCAGTGCCCTTGACCAGTCGCTTGAAGCCCGAGCGCTTCATCGCGCCACTGACGCAAACGATCGTGTGGTTCGAGCGAAAGTACAGCGGCTTGTGCTTCTCATTCTTCAGCTCGAAGATGCGGTCGCGGCCCTGCTCGCGCTGCCGGTTCATAAACTGGGGGTAGTCGAGGAAAACGGTCGGCGGCCGGCCAGCGAAGAGCGATGGAAGCATCATGGTGATGTTGCTGGGCGGATCCGCCCCGGACGGAATGCCCGACTCGTCCTCGTCAATGTCCGAGCAGTCGTCCTCGCCAAACCCTACTTTGATTTGGTCATCAAAGTCGGACGAGTCGCTCATCGCGTCCGTCTCATCAGTTTGGGACTCGCCGCGGGATTTCTTGAGCGAATGGATGGTCGAGATGTGTGCCATCCTCTCGGCGAGTCAGCCCACAGAACGCAATTTGCGCCCCCGCCTGGCCTCCCCTGGCACGCACGGCACACGCTTTCGACCTGAGCGCTCGGCCCAGCAGCAGTCAAGCGCCGACTCAACTCCACGCAAGTAACGGCCCTGATCGCCATCATCATCGTGGGCGCTCGCTTCCCCGAACTTGATGCGACACCCTTGTGTTGACTTGACTCGGCTGTTCACGTTCATGGCTTTTCAGTGTAAAAATATGCTGGCACCTCCGTTCACGCGGCTCGCTCATCGCGGGGGGCGGGCGCTCAGCACATGGGGTGCGAGCACCCGTCGGCTGCAGGTGATCGACTGCCATGCTGCTGGAGAGCCCGCGCGCGTCGTTGTCGGCGGGTTACCCACCGTGCCGGGTACGACGATCGCAGAGAAGCGCTCACACATGATGCGGCACATGGATAGCCTGCGCAAGCTCCTGCTGCTTGAGCCGCGCGGCTACCCGTGCCAGAATGCGAATTACATCCTCCCTCCCACCCATCCTGACGCGGCCTTTGGCTTCGTGATTGCGGAGCAGAACGCCATCTACCCGATGATGAGCGGCCACAATGCGATCTGCGTGGCGACAGCGCTGCTCGAGACGGGGATGGTGCCCATGGAGGAGCCGTACACGCGCTTCGCCCTCGAGGCGCCTGCGGGCCTCATCCCGATCGAGGCCGAGTGTCGCCACGGGCGCGTGCTGGGCGTCACGCTCCGAAACCAGCCAGCCTTCTGCCGGGCGCAGGACATGGACCTGCGCATCGACGTGCGGACAATAGGTGAGGTGAGCGTGAGCGTGGCGTACGGCGGGATGTGGTACTGCATCGTCGACGCGGCGTCAGTCGGGCTGTGCCTTGAGCCGGCGCACGGGCGCGAGATCGTGCGACTTGGCGAGATGATCAAGGTGGCGACGCGCGAGCAACATTCCGTACAGCATCCCGAACTCGACTACCCTGGGCCCGACATCCTTTGCTTCCGAGGACCACTCGAGCGCGCCGCCGACGGCCGACTCGGGGCACGCAACGTCGTGGTCATGTCCAACGGACAGCTCGAGTGGGGGAAGCCGGAGACGTGGACGGGCATGATCGACCGCTCGCCGTGCGGCACGGGCACGTGCGCAGTGATGGCGATGCTGCACGCCCGCGGCGAGCTCGGCTTGGGCGACGAGTTTGTGCACGAGTCGATCATGGGCACTCGTTTTGTGGGCAAGCTGCACGGGCTCGCCACCGTCGGCAAGGGGACGGACGCGGAGGTTGTCGGCGTCGTCCCGTCCATTACCGGCCGCGCATGGATCACACAGCACGCGACGGTGCTATGCGACCCGACGGATCCTTTCCCCGAGGGCTACACGTGCGGTGACATTTGGTGATTTTGTGAAACCGTTCATTCACAGCCCATTCACACTCCCACGTGGCGATACGCAGAACGAGCCTCGCTGTGGACATGCCGCCACCTGACCCTGGCTGCGCGTCGGTGGAGCCCACCTGCACGGAGGCCGACGTCCACGTCCCAGCTGCGTCAGCCGCTGAGGTTGCACACGATGCCGAAGGAGCTGAAGCAGCGCACCCTCCTGCCAGCGAGCGCGGTGCCGGCCAGGAGCCAGGAGCGAGCCCGTGGCGGCGCTTGTCCAAGCAGGAGAAGAAGAGGCTTCGGCAGGAGGCGCAAGTTCAGAAGAAGCGTGATTGGCGCGAGCGCGCCAAGGAGAAGCGGCACGCGGCCGTGATCATGCGACGGGCCGAGCGCATTGCGCGGCTCGCGGCGATGAGCGAGGCCGAGCGTGCCGCCGCCGAGGCGGCCGAGAAGGCGGAGCGTGACCGCCTCTACCAAGAGAAGGTCGCGCAGTCGAAGCGCATCGACGAGGCATACGAGCGCGGGCTACGCGTCGCCCTCGACCTCTCGTACAGCGAACATATGAACCCGAAGGAGCACAAAAGCCTGAGTCGGCAGGTGGCGCGCTGCTGGGGGCTGAACCGGCGCGCGGCCCTGCCCATCTCGCTCCACCTCACGGGGCTCGCGCGCTGCCCGCGGGCCTGCCTGCCGGTGGACGAGGCCACTGGTTCCGAGGTGGTGAGTAAGTGGAAGGTGCACCGCCTGGACGAGGACGTGTCGGCCGCGTTTCAGCACGACGAGCTCGTGTTTCTGTCCCCGGACGCGGACGAGCCCCTGCTTGCGCTCGATCCGTCCAAGGTGTACGTCATCGGCGGCCTCGTGGACACGTCCGTCATCAAACGTGCCTCGTATGGAAAGGCGAGCGGCCTGGGCGCGCGCGCTGTGCGCCTTCCATTGGCTGAGCATGCACCCGTCGCGCACGCGCGGCTGCCTCTGACGCTCACGTCGGTGCTCGACATTCTGCTCACCGTGCACGCGGGGGGCACCTGGGGGGACGCCGTGAAGCACGCCGTCGCACCTCGGCTGCTCAGGCCGCCCACGTACGAGCACTCGCGCGCCGCGCGCCGCGCCTCCACACGCGCCTCGTTCAATGCGAAGTGGGAATCGGGACATGGCGGCGGGGCAGCGACAGGTGGAGCTCTGCATGTTGGCAAATCGGAGGGAGATGCAGGTGGGCAAGAGATGGAAAACGGTGAGGAGGGGGCTTGGGACGAGGACGAGGATGAGGACGAGGATGAGTTGGAGGAGGACGACGAGGACGAGGAGGAGCAGTTATAGCGGAGTGGTTGGAGACAGTGTATTCAGTCAGTTTGTGAGCGTTTTTCAAAAGGAGCGCAGAAGAGAGCGCACGCCTGATGAAAGCGCTCCTCACGACACTCTCTGGGTCAACACATACTGCGGCGGGCCATTAATGTTGATTTTCCACTCGCTGCGGCTCGCGCGCTCATCAATGCCCGCACGCTCCCAGCTGCCACGCTCCGCTCTCACGGCGCTCGCGACGCGCACGCGTGGGCTCGCGTCGGCGGCGGAGCCGTACGATGTCGTGATCGTCGGCGGCGGTCCGGGTGGCTACCCGGCGGCGATCAAGGCCGGCCAGATGGGCATGAAGGTCGCGTGCATTGAGAAGCGCGGCCGCCTTGGCGGCACGTGCCTCAACGTCGGCTGCATCCCGTCAAAGGCGCTCCTGCACTCCTCGCACCTGTACGAGGAGGCCGCGCACGGCTGGGGACCGCACGGCATCTCGGCCGATAACGTCAAGATCGACCTCGCGAAGCTGATGTCGCACAAGGACAAGACGGTGACCGGCTTGACGGGCGGCATCGAGGGCCTGTTCAAGAAGTACAAGGTCGACTACTTCAAGGGCACCGGCGAGATTGTGGGCGCTGGCTCGGTCAAGTGCCACCCGATGGACGGTGGCGCGGCGCAGACGCTCACGGCGAAGAACATCGTGATCGCGACTGGCTCGGAGCCGGCCAAACTCAACGGCGTGCCGGTGGACGAGAAGACGATCGTGACCTCGACGGGCTGCCTCGAGCTCACATCGATCCCCAAGACCCTGGTCGTGGTCGGCGGCGGCGTCATCGGCCTCGAGATGGGCTCCGTTTGGCGGCGCCTCGGCGCAGATGTGACCGTCGTCGAATTTCTGGATGGCATCGGTGCGCGCCCCCCGAGCGCCTCGCTGGACTGCGCGGCGCATGCCCACAGCGACGGCACAAACACACACACACACACACACACATTGCGCCCTCCCAGTGCCTGCCCTCTCTCTGCCGCGCTCGGCTCTCACCCGACGCGCGTGCCGTCGCGCCCGTTGCACCGGTAGGTGGACCGATGGACAAAGAGATGGCGAAGACGATGGAGCGCATCTTCAAAAAGCAGGGGATGAAGTTCAAGCTGAAGACCAAGGTCAACTCGGCCGAGGTGCTCCCCGGAGGCGGCGCGCGGCTGCACCTCGATTCGGTGGCGGGTGACAAGCCTGAGACCCTTGACGCCGACATCGTTCTCGTCTCGACGGGTCGTGTGCCGAACACCGTGGGCCTCGGGCTGGACAAGATCGGCGTCAAGGTGAACAAGCGTGGGCAGGTGGAGATCGACGACCACTTCGCGACCAATGTGCCCGGCATCTACGCCATTGGAGACGTCGTGCGTGGCCCGATGCTTGCGCACAAGGCGGAGGAGGAGGGCATCGCCATCATTGAGCAGATCGCGGGCAAGGGTGGCCACGTCAACTACGATACGATCCCGGGCGTGATCTACACGCATCCGGAGGTGGCGACGGTGGGCAAGACGGAGGAGGAGCTCATCAAGGCGGGGATCGAGTACAAGAAGGGCACTTTCCCCTTCATGGCCAACTCTCGCGCGCGCGCGAACGCCGATACCGACGGGCTGGTCAAGATGCTCGCGTGCGCAAAGACCGATCGCGTACTTGGCATCCACATCATTGCTTCGAACGCGGGTGAGATGATCGCCGAGGGCGTGCTCGCGATGGAGTACGGCGCGAGCGCCGAGGACATCGGGCGCACGTGCCACGCACACCCCACCATGAGCGAGGCTTTCAAGGAGGCGGCCATGGCGACCTATGACAAACCCATCCACTTTTGAGCCGCGCGCCTCAACAGGCGTCAGAGGCGGGGCGGGCTGCTGAGGCGGCGGCGACCGGGCAGCAAGGCGACGTGTGCTGGGAAGTCTGGGGCGAGCGCCTCAGCGACCGTGTGTGGGACGGGCTCCCGCGAAGATGAGCATTGCAGCACGGCAGAACAACGCGAGATGGCAGAGACGTCGAGAGAGACACAGACGAGACAGCAGGGTGCAGGGACCGCAGACGTACGCGTGCGGAGACGCTGGCGCGCGTCGAAAAGACTTGCTGGAGCGTGCGCGGACCTGTGATCCCCCCTAAAACAAAAAGGACCCTGGACCATTTTTGCAAGAATACTGTTTACGGTACGCCCCGGGGCCCCGGGCGTGGCGGCACCGCCGCGCCGGGGCGCGGGCCGCGGCAGCGGCGGCGGGGGCGTCGTCGCGCGGCCGTGGCCCCCGTGCCCGCCGCGAGTGTTTGGCCGGGGGACGCAGGGCCGTTGGGAGGCGTCGTGTGCCATGCGCCACACGGCGCACGACCGCGCCGCGCGCCGGACGACCGTCGACGCTCGGAGGCTCGGACGCCGCGCTCGCCGGACAGCGGACAGCCCAACACCGCCAGCCATACCCAGGCCACGCCCCCGCGGCACAGCACAGCCGCGCTCTTCAGCACAGGTTCTCGCACATACGTCCAGCACGAGCACGTCGTGCGGCTCCGTGCTGTCTCGACCCCGTCACCAGGACACGCGAAGCCACCCGCGGATGGAATGCGAGTCACACACATGGACATATGGACATGCATCATGCACCTCAGACATTCGGAGTATCGGAGACATCCGTACCGTGTACTCGGCCTATGGGCCCCGGCCAGTCACTGCATGTTCATCCGTCCCGCGAGTATGCCGCCTCACCACTGTCTGCCGTGCAGCGGCCACACCGGATACTCTCGTCGCCCATCTCAACGTAACGTAGGACTCAGGAACGTACCGGACGCACGCAGACGCACCCGCCGTAAACGCACCCGCCGTAACCGCCGTGTACCCTTGCATGCGATCAGCTGGGGCGCTGTACCGGGCGCACCTCTCACGCCGCGTCACGCCGCCTTGGGCAAGCAGCAGCGGCAGAAGCCCAACGGCTCCTCGACCATAGGTTTGGGCTGTTCGAGCCTTCGGCCTGCCTGTACGCCGATGTCCCAGCCGCCGCCACCACCATCGCCGCCGCCGCCGCCGCCGCCGCCGCCGCCGCCGCCGCCGCCGCCGCCGCCGCCGCCGCCGCCAAACATGCCAAACCAGCCACCACCGCCGCCGCCGCTGCTGCCGCCGCCGCCGAACCAGCCCACGCCCTGACCACCTGACTCCGCGTCTGGGTTCCACTCGGAGCGACCCCCCAGGCCTTGAGCCACTCGCGCGGCGAGTTCCTCCTCGACGAGGGCGACGACGAGCGCGTCGTCGCGCTTCTTGGCCCAGTCGAGGGCGTCGCGGCCGCGCTTGTCGCGCAGCTTGAGGCTCGCGCCCGCGCGCAGCAGCATCTCGACGACGCGCACGTGCTTGAAGTAGCACGCGATCATCAGCGGCGTCGAACCGTCGAACATGGGCATGTCGATGGTCGCTCCTCCGTGGCTGATGAGAGCCTCCACGCATCCCGCGTGCCCATTCTGGCTCGCAATGTACAGCGCGGTGGCGCCCTCCGCAGCACGTGCGAGGTTGCAGCTGGCGTTCGACTCGAGCAGCACGCGCACGCACTCGGTATGACCTTGCTGGCATGCGATGTATAACGGCGTGAACTCTTCTGCCGTCGCCGCATTGACGTCTGCGTTGCTCTCAGCGAGCAGCCTCACCGTGTCGGCGTGGCCGTTGTATGCCGCATTGTACACCGGCGTGTAGCCTGGGCCGACACTGGCATTGACGTCCGCGCCGGCGCTCAGTAGCATGCGTGCGATGCGAGTGTGCCCGCTCACGGCAGCCTCAAAGAGCGGCGACGTGGCAAAATCGCGCCACTCGACGGGCACCATCACGTTCGGGTCGGCGCGTGACGTGAGCAGCATCGACAATTCCGCCTGCTTCTTGTCGGCGGCAAGCTTTACTGTCAGCCATTCGTCGCCCGTCTTACCCATGGCGTTCTTGAAGAATTGGGCAAGGCGCGTCGTATCAAGCACCGCATAGTCGTCAGTTCAGTTCAGTTCAGTTTCTTCGCGGTCCCCCCACGCTCACTCCACCACCGTCTCAACGGACGGCTCCGCTCCCCAAAGAAGTCGTCAATTCGTTTCGACGGGTGGGCACAAAGTTCAAAATCAGGTCCAGCTCGGGCAGAACCGTACACGCGCACAGTTGTACTCGCACCTTACTGAAGGGTCGGTAAGGACTAAGGAGCGCGGCGGCGAGGCCTGGCCAATTGGGCCTGGCATCGACACCCCATCATGGATCATGCACCCCATCATGCACCCCATCATGCCGAGGTCTGAGACACATCGCAGCGGCACCTTTCACCCCTTGAACGCAATAGTGCGCACGCACAGATTCGACACGTCCAGCGAGTGCCCACCGCCGCCGCCCGCCCGCGCGCAAATCTTGTAATGCGCGGTCGCTTCCGGGCGAAAGCTCAAGCTGAGCGTTTCCGGACGGTGTGGCGCTGGCTCCTTGCCGCACTTGACTGCGTCCGACCACGGTTGGTAGTCGTCGGGTGCCTTGCCTGCGGCCAAAACCACTGAAAGCATGCCCTTCTTGTTACCCCACCCTTGATCGTTCCACTGGCATTTCAACATCACCGTGTGGATTTGTGGCCTCTCTGGAAGGAGTAAAGGTTGCCAATCGTGCGCATGGTAGATTGACTCAGGATTGGACCACCGGTGGGAAGTGATCAAGCCTTCGAGTGGGGGCGTGAGTGCCACCACATTGCAAGCGTGGCTCACGGCCGCAAATGCGAGCAAATCACTAACGCTGTTTATTGCAGATGCAATGAGTGGAGCCAACCAGCCTTGTGATATGATGTCGGAGAGGGTGATTGGCGGTACCGCCTCGGCCGCGGAAGCATCTGGAATCAACGGCGGCGGCGGCGGCAAAAAGGACGCCATGCAGTGGAGAGTGGGCTCTGTTCTCTTTGCACGCCGCAAACTCTGACGAAACTCATTCGACAATCGACGTTGCCTGAGAGGATCCGGGAAATCGGTGCAAACCCTGTTCAGGGTCGGAGACCCCTGATCAGGGTCGAAAGGTCTAAAGAGCTGATTTTCAAGGTGCCCGGCGCATGAGGTGCAAAACTACCCGATTTTGAGAGGAGAGGCCGGTCAGGAGGGGCTGATCAGGCCTGATCAGGGTCGCAAGCAGAGGGACAGGGATCTGGAGGGTCCCAGCCTCGGTAGGGGCTGATCAGGCCTGATCAGGGTCGCACTGGTTGGGGGTCCCATAGGGCCCAAGCCTCTGTAGGGCCTGATCATGCCGGATCAGGGTCGCACTGGTTGGGGGTCTCAAAGGGCCCCAGCCTCTGTAGGGGCTGATCAGGCCTGATCAGGGTCGCACTGGTTGGGGGTCTCATAGGGCCCCAGCCTCTGTAGGGGCTGATCAGGCCTGATCAGGGTTGCACTGGTTGGAGGTCTCAAAGGGTCCCTGCCTCTGGAAGGGCTGATCAGGCCCGATCAGGGTCGCACTGGTT
>PJAB01001499.1:0-14051 GCA_002887195.1 Chrysochromulina parva
GGCGGCGGTCGCGGCGGTGGCGGTGGCGGTGGCGGCGGCGGCGGCGATTTCTCATTCGGGGGCTTCTCCTCCTCCTCTCCAAGTGACGAATCCCCCTCCTCCTCTCGAAGTGACGAATCTCCGACTCTCGCAAACGTCGCCGCAGCGGGGGCGGGGGCGGGGGCGGGGGCGGGGGCGGGGGCCCTTCCATAGCTAAACGTGCGCCGATGGCTGACAGCGGGCGCGGCGGCGGACGTAACGGCCGCATCGGTCGATGCGGCTTTAGTAGGCGGCGCCGGCGCCGGCGCCGGCTTCGGTGGGGGCTTGCCGGCAGCTCCGAGAGCGGCACGGGCGGCACTCATCGGGCTGGCGCCCGCCGGAGGTTGTTTCGCCCCCCCCGTTAGTACTGTGGGCGTGGCGGCGGTGTGGGCGGCATCGGCGGCGGTCATCAGCGAGACGAGCGCGTCAGTGGAGACCGGCTTGGGCGGCGTGGAGGCCGCAAGCGCGGGTATTCCAAATTTGGCAGTCGCCTCAGCCAGGGCGCGAGAGCTCGCTTCGTCAAGCGCCTCGAGCAGCGTCTTCTCGACGAGGTGCAGCGCTCTCCGGTGGTCCGCGACGTGATCGGTGAGATTGAGGTCGAACTCGCGATACTTAATGATCATCTGCTCCTCCTGACTCGCCTCTGACTTTTCTGTGAGCCACCACTGTCGGAAGGCCCGCGAGGCGTAGATGAGGGAAAGGAAGGGAGCGCAAGGCTGCTTGGGGGCTTGTCCGATGCCCGGCCGGTGCGCATGCGCCGCCGCGCCGCCAATTTTGGCGCAGACGCCCTCGAGAGCAGCACCCAGACCTTCCTTGAGCTTCTCCTTGAGCAACGGTGCGTGTGGGGCGACCACCTTATCCCGCTCGCACCGCTTTCGCACATCTTCTTCGAAGTCGAGGAGGAGGGCCCAGGTCGCCCGTGCGGCGGCATCCGCCGGGTGGACCGAGTCCGACAGGGAGCCCTCCTTAAGGTTGAGGATGCCAGCCAAAAACTCGAGGCAAGCTGCCTGCACGGCCGCCTCATCGAAGCGTTCCTATGGACACAGAGGACCGAACTCATCAGTATGGGGCGCTCCGAGAGGCACTCCGAGAGTCCCTCAGCGAGTCCCTCAGAGTGGCACTCAGGGAGGCACTCAGAGTGGCACTCAGGGAGGCTCTCAATGGCACGCCCACCTTGGTGCATAGAGGGCCGAGCTTCCTGATCAGCGCGCCGACTGGAGGACAGCTCGACGCGAGCTGGCTGACCGAGGTGGGGAAAAAGGGCGACGAGGGCGCCAGACAAGGGCGCAGCTCGGTGCGGTCAAAGTCCGCGATGACGATTTCGGTGGAGAGAGCGGCGCCGTCGGCGGCGATGGTCTGCGTCGTGCCCACATGCGTGCCGATCAGATAGGGCGAGGTTGAGTCCGAGATGAGCGTCTGGGCGTCCGAGGAGGCGAGCAGCGTCGCCGGCAGGTAGGGGATGTACGTGGACGAGAAGATTAGGGGAGCGAGGAGCGCCCGCAGCGCGTTCGACGCGGGCAAGAGCGTGTCCGGCTCCGACGAGATCAGCAGCACCTGCGAGGCACCATCCGAGGGGCTGATGAGGGCAGCCGACCGAGGGGCTGATGAGGGCAGCCATCCGAGGGGCTGATGAGGGGCGCCATCCGATGGACCAGATTTGACCAGATTTGGACTCAGCCCGGTTCGGAGGTCTCTCAGCCCGATATGGAATGGGGGCGACCAGAGGAGGGATAGAGGGGGGGGGGGGTAGCTCAGGGCAGATGGTGGAAGCCGCGCGGGCGGGATGGCGACCTTTTGATCCGTGAGGCAGGCGGCGATGAGGTACGCAATCTCGGTCACATTGTAGTCCATCGCCTTGAACAATGGCTCGATGGGCGAGGGCAGCCAAAAGGGGTTCTCGACGAGCCACTTGAGGTCCTGCTCGCGTTGACGAAGCAGGCCGAAGGTTGTGCGGCAGGCATGCAGGAGGGCGTCGTGGTGGACGGCGGCCTCGTCGACGACCTCGTACGTGCGCGTCATCAGGATGAAGTGCTGACTACTGCTCGGGGCCTTGTACACCTTCCCAGCGTCCTTGGCTGCTTGCTCCTTGGCTGCCTGCTGCCGCTGCAGCGCGTCGGAGAACTTCAGGCCATTGAGAGGCTCGCCGTCAAGCGCGGTAATCTGGTCACCCGGGCGCACCTGACGCTCGGAGGTCGTTAGGGAGGTCATTAGGGAGGTCATTAGGGAGGTCATTAGGGAGGTCATTCGGGAGGTCATTCGGGAGGTCATTCGGGAGGTCATTAGGGAGGTCATTAGGGAGGTCATTGGGGAGGTCATTAGGGAGGTCATTAGGGAGGTCATTAGGAAGGTCGTTAGGGAAGACGTTAGGAAGGTCTAACGTTAAGGGAGGACGTTTGGGGGCGCACCTGGCGCTCCTTCGCGGCCATGCTGCCCGCCTCGACGGACATCACAACGTTGTTCTGCCCCATCACCAGCCCGAGACCATACTGGTTGCGGCTCACGCGAACCTTCAGCTCTCGCGTCCGCTTGGTGGTGGGCACCTTCGCGTGCTGGACGAGCGGCAGCAGAGACCGAAGCAGCTGCGAGAGTACCTTAAAGATGGGCCGGCCCGAGATCATGCAGATGGCCACCGGGCGGTGCTTCGGGCCCGAGCCCTTGGTGCTCGACGGGTGTGGCACCAGCACCTGCAGCGAGACACCGTGCAGCTCGTTGCCTTTCGAGTCGGTTAGTGTGAAGGTGAGCTCAGACGGCTCGTGGAGCTTGAGAACGGGCGCGAAGCAAAAGTGCGCGATCGAGTCGGGCAGCGAAGCCTCTTTCGGGAAGACAAACACCGGATCGACAGAGAGTGGCAACTGCTGCGGCATGGCGATAACGCTCGCCTGCGACTGCCCCGGTGGCGGGGCTGCGAACTGGACGATTGGACCATGGAGCAGCCCAAAGGTGAGCGAAAGGAAACCATCCTCGACCTTGTCTGGGTCTACGATTTCCGACGCTGTTTGCGACATCCTCGAACGCTGATTCCGCGCAAGTCGCCTGTGCTCTGGACCGCGATGCTGCCGCGACGGCGCCCGCACATTCCACATGCAATGATTTACACTCGGATTAGCAAAACAGGATAAAAAAGGTGAGACAAGACTTCGTCACTAATCTCACTGTGTCGCAATGATGTTCCTCATTCGCCGTGCTGGAGTCGTCGCAGCGCTGCATCGGCATGGCTCGGTTGCAAACTATGGGCGCTCAATCACCACCGCTTCGCGTCTCCTCAGCAGCAAGCCGAAGCAGCCAGATATGCGTATACCTGAAGGCTCTGCCTACGCGGTGCTCGGCGTTGGCAGGCAGACGGACGCCGCATCGCTAAAGGCCATCTACAAGTCGCTCGCACAACAATGGCATCCCGATCGGCACCAGGGTGCGACCCGCGAAGAGGCCGAGCAAAAGTTCCAGGAGATCTCCGAGGCATACCAGACCCTCTCCGACCCTATCAAACGGGCCATGTACGACGAGGAGCTCGATAGAGCCAAGACGACCGCAGAGGCCGCCAAGGCTGCAAAGAGATTCCGCGCAGGCACGTGGAATACGGAAGTCCCTGACATGCGCGCGCGACTCCGCGACGCCAAAAAGGAGGAGCCGGGCATGCCGCCACACATCATTGCGGGCACGCTCCTCCTTGTGACAGGCAACTTCATCCTCGTTGTCAATTGGCTGGGAGGCTAAACATATTGGTGAGTCCGGGCGCGCCGCACCGCGTGAGTGGGTGGGTCCAACGGTTTGATCTCAAGTAAATTTTTATAGTAAGTGCTTGATGTATACCGGTTGTAGCCATGCAGTCTCTACATCACGGGAGCGCCACTCCCGCGAGCTGCGCGCGGCGGGTGCGGACGGACGTCGCCCACACCTCGACGCTCACCGAGTTACGACCGACGGGAGACCGACGGAGACAGATGTATCATCTGGTCGCATGCTTGGCGAATGCCCGCTCGCATACGCCCATCGTTATCGCATCTGCGACTGCCTGCCTAATGGAACTGCGAGGATCGTCGCATAGGGTGTACGAGAGGGTCAGAATCGTGGGCATTTCAGTACAGGCGTGCGTTGGCAAGGACTCACGTTGAATTCATCGCTGTCCGGATTGTTGCGCATATAGACCGTCGATGTCGGCAGGTAGTGCGTCTGGATGCCCTTGTACCCCATCGTCGCAGCGCCCCCGTGCGGAGCCGTCGATGCCCGCGGCCATCGCTTGCTTGAGGAGCCCTCAAACCCGGTCGTGAAGGACGTCAAGCGCTTGGGCCCCAACAGGTGGCCATTGTCGTCCACGATGAAGACGGTGCGGAAACCGGGCGGGCGCGCCACTGGTTTAATTTCGCGGTTAGCGGACACCTCCCAGTTGCAGAGGGACACTGGCTTGAAGGCCGAATTGTACTGCAACGCCGACGAGCTAAACGACATCCCGTGCCTACCGAGACAACGTGCGAGGATGCGAATGCACAGGCGTCAGTTGACAGAAAGGCGTGGTTGTCGCCTGCGCTTGGCAACGAGGAGACCGTTCTCGTGGCCCTTCACCACGTGCGGTGAGATGAGCATTTCATGGATGAGGAGGTTGAAATGGCTGGCAAGGGTGTCAAGGGGAGCCCGGCGAGCGATTGCGGGATGATGCCACCGAGGCCGATGGCCAAGGCGTTGGCCAAGATTACAGGTCAGGTGCCAAGAGCCGTGGCTGAGCCGTCAGGCGGCCACCTACCATCTTCAGAATCAGCTCACCGTCGCGTCCGCACGCAATCGTTACTGAGTGCCTCGCAACGAAAGGCAGGCGCTGTGCGTGTTGTTTGATGTTTCCGTTTTGGGACAACTGTGTACAAACTGCACACTCGCCACTCGCGATTTCAATAGAGTTCTGTGTGCGCGGTGACCGCCGGCACTAGATCGAGGTCCTCGAGCGCCTCCTTGAAGGCCTTCCCGTTCCCTGCAGCAGCGCGAGCTCGGGCCTCGCGAATGGCGCGCCATTCGGCTCGCGCGGCACTGGATTCAAGCTCATCCAAGTGCTCGGCGTGCGCTGCGGCAAAGTCAAAGCTGTCGGGCACGCAGCGGCCGTCACCAACGGCCTCCCAATCGAGTGCGTGGAACCACGGGTGGAGCATCACGTCAGTGTAGCCGCGCGGGTATGTCACTTGGCGCGCCTCGGGTGCCGCGCACAGCAGCGTGGCGGCGAGGGCGCGCGCCTGCTCATCAGGTACGTGGCTCAGATCGGGCTGAGCTCGTAAGATCTGCGTCTTGAGATCGTCACCTCGGGACTTGGAGATCGACGTCTCCCAAAACGGGGCCTCTCCCGCCATCATCTCGACGATGAGCACGCCCAATGCCCAGAGCTGTGCCGGCCAGCCGTGCCCGTCGCCACGCACGGCCTCCGGCGCATGGAAGTGGGGAGTGCCGCACAGCGACGTTGAGCGCTCGTCAGGCCCTGCGCGCTTCGCATGGCCCAGGTCGATGAGCGTCAGTCGACCCGTGAGAGTGAACATGATGTTTGTGGGTTTCAGGTCGCGGTAGATGACGCCCTTTTCTTGCATGTGGCGCAGCGGAAGCAGCAGCGCGCCGACGCACGTGCGCGCGGCGCTCGGGGGCACGCACTGCCTCGGCGCGCGGCGCATGTGCCAGAGCAGCTCGCCTCCGGTAAGCAAGTCGAGCACGAAGTAGAGGTTGCGCTCGTCCTTTAGCGTGCAATGCAGGCGCACGATCGATGGATGGCACAGCTCGCTGAGCAGCTCCTTTTCGCGGAATAGGCGCGTGAGCTGCGCCTGGCCTACAATCTTTGTCTTCTCGATCACCTTGAGTGCAAACCGCTTATGAGGCTCAGTGCTGCTCAGAGTCGCCACGCACACGGTGCACGATGCGCCGCGCCCAATGTTCTCACCTATCGTCAGTTCGGACAGACTTAGATTTGCAGTGCTGGACTCGTCGGTAGCTGCCATGGCGAGGTCTGGGCGAGGTCTGCCATTCACGCCGGCCGCCCTGCGGGTGTTCAAACTCTGTGAACGCGCTATGAACGCGCTGCTGTGGGAAGAGGTCCCGCCCCGCCCTGGTCACGTCGGTGATACGGTGAATCGCGTCGGTGTCTTTTTTTGGACCGGTGCCGGGACTGTAGCTTTGCTGGTAGCTACAAAAAGGAGTCGAATTCACGTCATCATGTCCGTCTTCCTACATGCTGACTCCCATCAGTGGCTGCCCTGCTGCACTTTCAACGACTCCAACCCGCCCGGTACAACTGCAGGAACGCCGCGCTCGAGGCAATGTCGACCTTGAGGTTGTAGTCATCGAGATCATGGCCAGCCTCGACGGCGCCCCATTCGTCTATCTGATACTGCTCTGCAGTTCGGGCCGCCTTGGCGGCAGATTCCGCGTCAATGCGGCCGTGCGAAACCGCCAGCGAGATGACGAAGGACTTGCTCGCACCCGTCATCATATCGAGGGCCGCCAGCTCCCAGTCATCGGCCTGTGCAAGCAGCTCGCGAGCGCGCGGCTCGGCCTCGGACGGATGCGTGAGCTTGAACGTATGGCTCACCGCCAATTTCAGGCCAACGTCGTCCGCGAGCCAGCTTAATAGCGGTGCGAAGGTCTGCTCCTCGCGCTGCATGAGCTGCGGTTCCTCACTGGAGCGGAAGCACGCAAGGTCCGCGTTAAGGCAGCGGATCATCGACTCGACCATGGTCGGTCGGATGGTCGGAACCTGATCGATGCTCGTCGAAATGAGCTTCATCAGTGGCATCGTATCCGGACGCAGCATCTTCGGCTGCCTCTCCCACTCGGCCGCCAGCGCGTGGGCGAGCGCCTCGGTGCGCAGTGCAAGGACGCGCTTCGCCGGCGTCATGACGTTCTTGCCGTCGAGGGCGATCGTGTAGCCGGCGCCGGGAAGAGCGCGCACCGACACCTTGTCGTAAAATCTTTTTGTGGCCGCCTTCATCCCGGTCGCGTTTTTTTGAGGAGGGAGAAGGCGTCGCGCGCGCGTCGCCGATGCGATGTTCCGGCGTGATTTCAGTGCCCCCTCCTCACTCGTTTCCCACAGCTCGGAAGTGACACGCCCATGCCCGCCTCCTCTCTCGCTTTTCTCTTCACTTGTGAATGAGAGGAGATGTGTTTGCTCAACAGGACGACAGCGCGCGCGCCGTGTAGCGATTTGCAGGCGGCGCTTTGAGGCTTTGTGGCGGCGCGCCTTTTCAACTCACCTCTCTCGGTATGCGTCTAGAGGCGACGAGCACCAGTACCCGGTACAAATGAAGTACGAGATCTGGCAAAACGTGGACGTGTAGCTGCCGTGCGTCGACGGTGCAAAAGGAGTTTGGAATCTCAGTTTGATTTCCAAAAAAAGTAGATTAAACTGCACGGCAAGAAAATCCCCGCAGCGAACTTGTGAATCTTCGGGGATTTTCGAGAAAGCTATTTTGTCTCCCGCTGCTCTCCACGCTGATCGATCGCCCGCGAGCAAAAAGGGTCAGGATTCTGTGACCTCCATTTCAGAAAGAGCTCCGCTTGCAGCCGCCGGGTGCTGGGACTTTTAGCCGGCGAGGACGGAGCCTCAGCCGCCTCTTCCTCTTATCCACAAGTGTCACCTGGATCTCCGATGACCCCCAGCACGATGTCCCCTCAGTCTCCGTCGTCGGCAGTGCCAATGCCAGTACCCCTGCACTCTCTGTCCTCCTCCCCGCCCGACGACGGCGCGGCGCTCAATGCCTATCTTCAGAACGGGCGCCGAGACATCGAGGAATTGCATTCGAGCAGCATCACGAGCGTGCCGGAGGACTCTGCGTGGTCAGATACGAAGTCGGACGCCTTCCAAATGTCTTTCACCGGGTCAGACAAGTCTGACGGCGACGTCTTCCGTCTGTCCTTCAACCCAGAACGCTACAGCCCGCCACCCAACCCATCGCACTCGCAGAACGCACCGTCGCACTCGCAGGCTGGACAGATAGAGCCCGCGCCATCTACGAATAAAGCACGTCCGCCGAGGCCACCGAATTCGCTGGCAAGGCCGACCATGATGGCCGAGAGTCCACGCAGTAGAAGCTTCATGGGTGGGCTACTGGGCTCGTCGCGCTGGTAGCTCTGCCTCTCTCTAGGGTATGTACGAGTACGGTACCATGTATTGCGCATATGATAGCCGGCCGGGCGCCGGTATCGCGGGATGCCTGGGTAATTCCTCGGGTCGTGTTTCGGTCGCGCAGCGGTGACCGCGACCGAGGTGAAAACTGTAGCACAATTTGCAAGCGAACATGTGAGTATGTGAGCAGGTTCCGTACCGCCAGCACACGTGATCGTCACATCTCGTCAAATAATGTGGCGCGCTCTCAGCCCGCAAGTCTCAGCCGTGGCGACGAAATGGGGGCACGAGCACAGAGGCGTCACAGCCTCTCACAACTTCTATATGCCAATATGCGGTAAGCACCAAGTCCCGCGCACCTTAAGTGCAGAAGCCCACGCCAACGCCATGACCCATGTCGTTTTCTTCACACAATCTGACTTCTCGACAACTCTTCGTTCTTCACGAGAGTCGATCAACTGCGCCCTCCACGTTCGGGACCTGTGCTTGTGCGTGTTGCCGAGATGGCAATTTAACGTGAACGTGCACGTGAACTCTTCGTTCTTCACACGAGAGTCGACACACGCGGAAAGCTCGGAATTTTCGTCGACCCTCCGCATCATGAATGACCAGACGTATACGCGATCGACGATCTGGGAGGCTGACTTGGACCACCGCTTCTGCCCGTACGCCACGTCGCGCGCCTTCAACGCGGCTGAAGGTGCCACCGTTGTTGAAAAGTTTGGCCAGTCATTTGTCTGGGACGAGTCGCTGCACTGGACCGCTGAAGAGCTCGAGCCGCTTAGGCTCGTGGGCGATGAGCCCATGGATAGAGTCCTCGACTCACTAGACCCTGCCGCAGGCACGGACGTATTCAGCGAACTCGTCGATGCAGCCAAGAAGCAGCCCAACGGCGAGGCGGCTCTGTTGCTGCAAGACGCCAGCCAAGGGGCGGCGGAGTGGGTCGACTGGGACCTGATCGCCAAGGGCCAGGCCGTCTTCGTGCGGCACATGCCAGCGGCTGGGGTCGTGCTGTATAACATGTCCCTCGTCGGCGGTTTCTCGGCGCCCAAGATCACCGCCGTGCTCGAGCGGAGCGGATATTTGACCGCCGCGCCGCACGCGGTGATGCGCCGACTGTTTGAGACTGGCAGGCTGCTCGTGGACAGTTGTGCGACCAAGGATGCGCTGCGCCCCTTCGAGGTCGGCTGGGTGTCGGCGCTGCGCGTGCGCATCCTGCATGCCAAGGTGCGACGGCGCCTCTTGCGCCGGCAGAAGCAGAGCGGTCTGTCCTCCTCGTCGTCCTCCTCCGCCTCTCAAAGTTCAAAACGGGACTCCGCCGCCCCTGCCACTGCCGCCGCCGCCGCCGCCGCCGCCGCCGCCCCTGCCACTGCCGCCGCCGCCGCCGCCGCCGCCGCCACCGCCGCCTCATCATTGGAGGGCGCAGAGAGCACATGGGACGTGGCGGCGCTAGGCGTACCCATCAACCAGGAAGACATGGCCGTCACTCTCCTCGCCTTTTCGTATAACGTCCTTTATGGCCTCGAGTTGATCCTTGGTGAGCCTCTCACCGAACCGGACCAGCTGGCGTACCTGCACCTGTGGCGCTATCTCGGGCACCTTCTCGGCCTGCGGGGCGAGTGGAACCCGTGCACGCCGCCACCCGGCGTCGCTCCCATCGCGTACGCCAAGGCTTTCTTGGAGAGCATCATCGTGCATCAGCTGCATCCAAACGAGCTGTCGATACGAGTGGCACACCACATGCTGCGGGCACCCGCTGCCGCACGGCGCGCCCGTCGCGCGGCCGCGCCGTGCGCTATGCCCGTCAGCGGCGGCGATGCCAAGGGCGCTGGTACGGTGCTGCTCTGCGATGATCAGGCCTACTTGCATAAGACACCGAGCCTGAGGACCGACCTCGCCGAAGCGATCGCTTTCACGCACAACGCGCAACTCACGCGCCTCCTCGTGGGCGACGCGCTCGGTGACGCGCTGCAGCTCCCGTTCGACCCTGCCGCGCGGCGCGCCGCGCGCCGCCGGCTTCGCTTCTTACGCCTGTACGCATGGGCATCCGAGAGCTGGTTGATTGGCGGCGCCATCGAGCGGCTCCATCGGTGTGTGCTCCGAACCGTTCACCAGAACTGCCTCTGATGACCTACTGATGACCTACTGATGACCTACTGATGACCTACTAATGACCTACTGATGACCTCTCTCACCAGAATTGCCTCTGGTGACCTCTCTGAGTGCCTCCGTCATCAGGTTTGCGCTTCGAGCCATCCAATGGGCAGAGGGGCCGCAGCTGTTCGTGATGAAGCCGGGAGGCCGCTGCCCAGTCTAACGAACGCGTCTTCGTGGCAAAGGGTGTGCCCGTGACGGTGGACGGTGCTCGCTGCTCGGTCGGTGGAGGCGAATCAGAGGTGTGTGGTTGTACGTGTACGAAATCCAACTCTCAGATCTCGGATCTTTGTAATTTTGTATAATGATCGCGCCTAAAATTCGCATTCTCGGATCCGTCTCGCGCCCGGCCTGGCCGCGCTGGCCTGTCTGCAGCCGGTTTGGATGGCGGTCGGCGGCCGAGATCGCTCAACTCTCCGCTCTCATCCCTCACAGCCTCTTCACAGCCTCGGGGTCAGAGCAGCGGTCCGGACTCACGCGAGTCTCAAAGTTTCTTACCCGCAGCTTCTACCCCGAAGCGGTAAGGGTCAAGGATCAGCGTCCCCTGGCACGCGAGTGCAATTCCGTATGGATCCTCCGCAGAGCTGTCCCAATGTGGTCAGCCTGCAGATAGGGCGAGGAGTGACCCCCCGCCCCCCGGATCCACTCTCGCCTGGGGCAGCGTCGACCAGCAGCACAGGCGTCTCCAGCAGAGCATTTGGACTCGCCGTCGCATACGTGTCTTGCCATTGGCGGGAGAGCCGTCTCGGCCGTTGACGAAATTGGGGCGGCAGCGGACGCCCATGCACTCCAGCCCCTCCCCAGAGGGCGCGGCTCACCCGATCATGCACCCCGTGCGCGTGTGCGAGCAGAGGCGCCGTCTCGGGCGCATGGGACGCCGTCGCGGGCGCGACCGACGCACCTCGGAGACGGAGCTCAGCGAGGCGGTGCGAAAGGCGTGAGCCGTTAGTGACGACGAACGTGAATGGATCATGCGAGCCCGCATGGCACATGGTGAACGTGCCACCCCGAGCGCGGAAGGTGCGCACGGCGCCATCTCCTTTGCAAGCATGCAGGCCGAGGAAGAGCTCGCTTTTGTCGTCCACGTGGACCTCGAGCCCCTCCGTGCCGGCGGATGGCGGCGAGCCCAGATACAGACGATGCAGTGCGGCCTGGTCATCAAGGTGCTCCGCGCCCTCGGCAGCCGATGACATGCGCTCCAGCGCCGAGAGGAATCGTAGCAGCGTGCCGCTTTGACCCACGAAAGCGCCGCTGTTCGGGTAGCAGGTGGGTCCATCTCGCCCGCGGCACGCTTGAAAGGCGGTGTGGTTGGCGTACTCGGCCGCGTAGCAGCGTGGCCACGAGTTGCACTCAGACTGGACAGTAATGCGTCCAGGCGGACTCGAGGCCGTGCGCAGCCGCGCAGCCAGGCTGTCGCTCACTGGGTTGGCGACGAAGACATCCGAACCATCGGCAAAGACCACAGGCAGGTCAGGCACGCTCGCTTGCAGGAGCTGTGCCACGCGTCGCGCAGCGGGCAGCTTGACAGCGACGCCACCCCACAGCCGATTCTGCCCTGCGAGGATGAGCGGCACCCTGTGGGCAGCAGCTGAGAGCCCAAGAGCCCACGGGCTGCTCACGTCGGTGAGATAGGTCAGGACGACCACTGGCGCGTTGCGTAGGTGCCGCTGCACCATCGGGATACATTCGACGATCTCATCCTCCCGCAATGGTATTGTCAGCTGTGGGGGCCGGGTGCTCTGTCGTCTGAGCGGCACGATGGCGTTGATACGAGCGACGGTCCCCATCGCGCGACCGGAGGGCTTGCATATGGCAGGCCAAAAACTCGCGTGTGAACGTGAAGACTGCCCTTTTGGCCGCCTGGGGCCTCTTGGCCGCTGGAACAAACCAGCGGATCGTGTCTTCACGGCAGTGTCACCTGCGGCCAAGCTGCCGTGAACCAAGGTGTGTAGTGCTTCCACATGTGTGAGAGAAACTTTGACTTGGCTCTCCTCCTCCATGCTGCTGCTCTCGATGAAGTTTGACCAAGGAAGATCCGAATGGATCTTCGGCGAAGATGACTGCTTCTGTTGGAGGGTGGTCGACATCGTGAACAAGGGCCTCGGCGTTGTGGCACGGCGCACAATCCATCGTGGCGAACGGATCATGGCAGAGAGTCCACTGGCCGTGTGCTCCAAGCAGGACGGCCACCTGCACGACGAGCACATCAACGCCGTGGTCAAGGTTCTCGCCCCAGTCGCCCGAGCGGCTTTCTATCAGCTCAGCCAAGCCGCACAAGTGCACGGCACATGCAAGACCGCTCCCGGTATCTGGCGATCCAATGCCTACCCCAAAGGCCCACCCGAGGGCAGAGTAGAGCAGGCTGTCTACCCGGGCATCTGCCGTCTCAACCACTCGTGCGTGCCCAACACGCACAATGCGTGGAGCGAGGTGCTCGGCCAGCAGACAATTCACGCCATGCACCGCATCAGCGAAGGCGAAGAGATCACGGTTTCTTATCTCACCCCAGGTCTCGAACGGCACCGTCGACAGCAACACCTGAGGAGCAAGTTTGGGTTTGAGTGCACCTGCGCGCTATGTTCTCTCGCGGGCGCCTCGCGGGACGCGAGCGACACGCGCCAGCGGCGCATCGCGGCCATTGACGGCGCGCTCTCTGCGGGTTCGGAAGCGCGCCGAGCGTTAGGAGCACAGATCACAAGCTTGGTGACTGAAAAGCTGAGGTTGCTTCGCGAGGAGGGCATGCCCGAGACTTGGGGGCACGTGGACATGGTCTATGCGTTCTCGCAGAGCTGCGCCGAGGGCGACCTTGCAGCCGCGGATCATTGGATGCGCCACGCGATCAAAGCTGCCAGGAGAGGACTCGGGAGCGATTCCAAAGTTGTACTCGATGCCGAGCGCATCGGCTGTTTTTCGGATGCGTAGGCTTAGCGTAGGCTCGCGCCGGCAGCGCAGGCCCGGGGGAGGCGATGATCTATTCATCAAGATGGCCGAGATACATGAAAAATCACATTCACCTCAAACCGGCCGCGCATCGTAGCGATCGTGCGAAATCGAGCTCCCCGGTGCGACGAGGCTGCCACCACCACCGTGCACCGACCGCGTTCCGCGCTCTGTCCGGTCCGGTCCCGTCGTGTCGTGTGCCGTGCGGTCTCTTGTCCCCGTCCGGTCTGCCAGGGTACTGCGGCTCTCACATACGCGTCGTTGTTCGTGGCCCAGTTGACCACGACATGTTCCCGCGCCTACACCACAGCGCCCATCCAACTCTGTTTTGAAGCATGTGACTCAGGCCTTCTGGAAGGCGTGGATCATTTTCTTGCGAAATAGATCCTTTGACTTCATCATGGTGACCACGCACTGCGGGAGGACAAAGTTGTCGAAATGACCCGCGCCGTTGTTGGGTCCAAGCGAGAGAATCCCTCCGCGTTTCGAGGGGGGCTTACCCATCGGCTTGAGCGGCTTCCCGCTGCATGCAGCGATGAGGTTCTTGGCCAGCTTGGGCGCCTCTTGCTGAGTGATGTACCCCGACGTAAACGGACTCTCCACCAGCCCGGGAGTGATGATGTCACCGATGGCGAAGACTTTGGACTGGTCCTGCACCAGGAGCGTGTCGCGGTCCACCTTAAGCATTCCACGTGCGTCGAGGGCAGATGCGAGGGCTCCTCCCTGCAGGAAATCGGTGTTGGGTGTGAAGCCAGTGGTGTAGTAGAGGACATCCGCCTGTAGCTCGGCAGGCTCCTCGCCAGGTGTCACCACGGTATCTGACTTGATGGACAGATTCGGAAGGCGCGTAAGG
>PJAB01001500.1:0-14048 GCA_002887195.1 Chrysochromulina parva
TGGCGAGGTGAGGGGGGTGGAAGTGGCGAGGTGAGGGGGGTGGAAGTGGCGAGGTGAGATGGGTGGGACTGGCGAGGTGGGGGAGGCCATCAATGCTCATCAGTCGCAATCAGCATGGAAGCTCTCCTGTGCCAACTCAGCGTCGAGCAGCTTGGGCGGCAGGTCATGTTGGTACAGCCCCACTCCGAGGGATTTGGGATCAACTCGGACGAGCTCCGCCATGGGGTCCTGTGAATGTGAACGCAGGCCATCAGTGGTCATCAGAGGTCATCAGAGGTCATCAGAGGTCATCAGAGGTCATCAGGGGTCATCAAAGGTCAACAGAGGACATGAGATCGCTCACCTGCAGCCGGCGAGCGAGCGAAGCTGCGCCGATCGCCGCTGGGTCGAGTGTCGGGTCTGCCACCTGCATGCAATGAGGGAGGCAATCAGCATGCAATGAGGGAGGCCGATCGCCGCTGGGTCGAGTGTCGGGTCTGCCACCTGCATGCAATGAGGGAGGCAATCAGCATGCAATGAGGGAGGCAATCAGCATGCAATGAGGCAATCAGCATGCAATGAGGGAGGCAATCAGCATGCAATGAGGGATGCAATCAGCATCCCACCTGGGCCGCCGCAGTCACGGACAGGACCGATGCCCCAGCCTCATGCACCACGCTCAAGCGCACGTGCGAAAGAGAAGGGTCCGCACGTACCTGATGAGGGAGGCAATCAGACGTATTCGGAGGTCATCAGAGGCCATCAGAGCTCATCAGAGAAGGGTCCGCACGTACTGCCGCCGCCACCACCTCAACAGTCTCGTGGTTCGCAGTGAGGGAGGCAATCAGCATGCAATGAGGGAGGCAATCAGCACCTACTGCCGCCGCCACCACCTCAACAGTCTCGTGGCTCGCAGTGAGGGAGGCAATCCGCATGCAATGAGGGAGGCAATCAGCACGTACTGCCGCTGCCACCACCTCAACCGTCTCGTGGCTCGCAGTGCCATCGCCAACGGCCACCACGCTCACTCGATGCTCCTTGATCCATTCTCGTAGCGTACGCTCGGCGCTGGCTCGCTCGCCGTGCGGCGGGTGGGCCATGATCACGCCGTGGGCGCGTACCTGCATGCAATGAGGGAGCTCATCAGAGCTCATCAGAGGCCATCATTGCTCATCAGAGGCAATCAGAGCTCATCAGAGGCAATCAGAGCTCATCAGAGGCAATCAGAGCTCATCAGAGCTCATCAGAGGTCATCAGAGCTCATCAGGGGCCATCAGAGGCGCACACCCGTCCCTCGGCGTCGATGACCGCCAGCTTGCAGCCGGAGCGGTAGCCCGGGTCGACGCCCAAGATGACGCATCCACGCACGGGCCGTTGGAGGAGCAGTGCACGCAGATTCGATGAGAAGACCTTCGCAGCTTGCATCTCAGCTTCGTCAGTCATCCGCCGCCGAAGCTCGCGCACCTGATGACGGAGGCCATCAGTGGCCATCAGTGGCCATCAGTGGTCATCAGTGGCAATCAGGCTCAATCAGGGCTCTCGCACCTGATGAGGGACGCCATCATTCGCCATCAGGCGCAATCAGGCTCAATCAGGACTCTCGCACCATGGCCGGCTGCAGCAGCCGAGTGAACGCGTCCGCGACCGCCGCCTCGAGGAGTGAGGCGCGCTCACCACGGCGCTCCTCCGTACGTGGGAGGGCGGCGGCCTCGAGGCAGCGAAGGGCTCGATTGCGATCTGGCACGCTCACCTGATGACGGAGGCCATCAGCGTCACTGAGCTTCGTCACTCCGAAGGCTGTGACGTGGCTTAGGCGGAGCGGACGGACCGGATGGCAATCAGAGCTCATCAGGCGGATGGCAATCAGAGCTCATCAGGCGGATGGCAATCAGAGCTCATCAGACGGATGGCAATCAGAGCTCATCAGACGGATGGCAATCAGAGCTCATCAGGGGGATGGCAATCAGGCACTTTTATGATGAGGATGGCCATCAGGCACTCCCATTCGTACTCAGGCGCACACCCACCGTGACTCGGATGGCCTTCCGCGCCTCGTACCTGATGAGGGAGGCAATTAGACGTAATCGGAGGTCATCAGAGGCTATCAGAGCTCATCGGATGGCCTTCCGCGCCTCGTACCGATTGATGGCGAGCACGCGGTGAGCGGGCAAGCTGCTCGCGCGCACGCTCAGACCGATCAATGACGAAACCGCGTCGTCACGGGCGCTCGACGCGTTGTCGCGGGCGGTCCCGGAGGAGGGGCGTGAAGTCGTGGCGCCCGACACGGCGCCCGTCTTGCCGCCGCCGCTCGCACCGCCGCCGCCGCCACCGCCGCCGCCGCCGCCCTCAGCGGTTGCATGCTTGCTCGGCGCCCGACACGGCGCCGAAGCGGCCACGCTCAGAGTCGCGTGGCGCCAAAAGTACTCTCGCAGCGACGCGCGGGCGGCGGGGTTCTCGCTCACCTGAGGAGGGATGCGGATCCCGTAGTACTTAGTGGCATGCACTCAGCCGCATGCACTCGGTGCCATGCACTCGGTCGCATGCACTCGGTGGCATGCACTCGGTGGCAGTCAGCGTGCATCAGCATCAACAAGAGCCAATCCGCACCAATGCGCCAATCAGCGGCCATCAGAAGCAATCAGCGGCACCCAGAGGCAATCAGCGCCAATCAGCGGCCACCAGCGCCCAGCAGTCGCTCACACGCTCGGCAAGCAAATGGATCACGCCGCCGCAAGTGCCCAGCTGGACGCGATCGCCGGCGTCGAAGGCGCTCCGAATCTCGGCGTCCGAGATCGACGAGTGCGACCAGATGCGCTCAGCGAGCGGCGCGAGGCCACGTGCTCGCGCGGCTTCTGCCAGGGTGCCTCGCGACTGCTTGAACGGTGCGTGCAGGTCGTCTAGCGTGCACAGGTCCGACGCATCGCGCACAGCCTGCAGCGCTGCTGGCGGAGCGTCCGCCTTCTCCAACGCACGCAGCACCGTCTGCCGCCGGTCCTCCAAGGCGGCGTGCTCACGAAGCGCGGCGCGCACGGCGTTCACCTGCCGCTCGTCCATGCCACCCGTCAAGTCAGAGCGATACCGCACGATGAATGGAACCGTCGCGTCCTCGGCCAGAAGCTGCCGCGTCGCCTCGAGCTGCTGTGGGCGTATGCCGAGCGAGGCGGCACAGCGCGCGAGCCATGCCTCTCGCATGTTGGGCGGCGAACCCGCGCGCCTCTCTTGTGGCGGCGCGTGCGGGAGCGGCAGGCAGGACGGACGAGCGCCCAGGTGTGAATGGTTACCATTTGCTGTGAAAACGGTAGACGCGCACACAGCCGTTTTTATTCGAACAGCCGGCGCTCGTGTCGAAGAATCGGCCCTGCGCCGTCGTCCAGCCCACCACTGTGCCGTAGACGGGGCTGTCGCTTCCGTCTACGAAATCACCGATGTCGAGCACGCGCGTGCCGAGCTCGAGCCTCGCGTGGGGTGTCTCGCCCTCGAAGATGAAGCCCACGACCCCCAAACTCTGCTGACGACGCCAAACAGCCATCTCCGCCGCTGGCGGCGCCAGGTCGGACAAAGAGCTGAATGTCCCGGCGTCCATGATCCACTGCAGACGCACCAGGCGTCGTCGGCGACTTTGCCGCAGGTGGCTGAGAGCTTGTGGGCGAACCAAGATGGACCTCGACGAACTCCGAGATGCGCTCAGAATTCCGTGTGAAAAAGGTAGTTCCCGAAAAGGAACAGAACGACTTTACCGGTACATAGCTTCCCCACAGCGGATTTGAACCCGACAGCTTGTCCAATGTCTGGGAAGTAAAAACGGGTCGACACACATGCGAGCGCCCGATGCGGGCGCGCTACTTAATACAAACCTACTGTCGGACTCCAGGCATGGACTATACTGCTGGCAGGAGTAGCCCTAAGTCACTGGTCTCTGGTGTATGATTTTCGATGTGATTTCGAAAACACACATGAACACTTGCATGAACACACACCTATGCCGATGCTCAGTGAGCCGTGGCAAGGCTGGCAACCCTGTTACACACGGCGCACTTTTTTGACCTCTAGGGGGACCTTCTCACTACTCAGTCCCGCAACACGGTACCTGAGTGTGTGTGTGAATGTCGGTAATCGGCATCGGTGTGATTTCCAACGTAACAGCTGCCACAGTACACACGGGACAGACACACGGATCGACACAGACGTCGACGCCTCAGAACCCAACCGACTCACCGACGCACGCGCGCACGATGCCACGCGGCATGACCCCTGTGGCCCACCCAGCGGCCGACTCAGAAGAGGCCGCCCCCTGCGAACCCGACCCTGCCCCCTCCCGCTCCCAGAGCGCCTCCCCGCGCCTGCTCAAAGGCGGTCGGCGAAATGAAGGCGCGCGCTGCAGACGCGAGCGGCCGGCGGTGCGGCCAGAACACCCAATGAGCTCGAGCGACGCGAGAGGCGGAGACGGGGGGTGCTACGGCTGCGGCGAAGCCGACGAGGTACTGGCCACAACCCGCCTTTTTCGGGTCGGTCCGCCTCTGCAGCTTTCGACTCGATCTCGCGCAGCAAGATCACACGTGATGTGAGCGCCCACCCCTACGCGAGCCTGTAAAGCAAAGACACGTGAGGCCGAATGGCTTGGACTGCAACTTCTCTTACTCATCGCAGCGGGCTCATCTTCGCAAGCCGGCCACCACATCTCTACTGCTCGAGAAGCCGCAGCACCTCTGCTGCGCCCGCCTGCCGCGCCCACATGGCGGCCGTCTCACGTTTCGCGTTCCCGAGGCCGGGCTGTGCGCCATGTGCGAGGAGCGTCTCCACTGTGAGCTTGTGGCGCATCACATCATAGTAGGGAGCGTTTGGCGGCAGGCGGCGCGGCCCGTGCATGCATGCAAAGTGGAGCGCTGTGCTGCCCGTGGTTGTGGCGCCCACATCGGGCGTTGCTCCGTGCAGCAAGAGCAGCTGCACTACAGGCACGTGAGCCCACAAGCATGCGCGCATCAGAGGCGTCCAGCCGTCCTCATCTAGCAGGTCAGGGTCGATACCTTGGGCGAGCTGCGCCTCGACGACGCCCACGCGCCCGTCGATGGCGGCGACGTGGATCGCATGATATCCGTCACGCGCATCGCGTGCATCGACCACAGCGAGGGGCATCTTGCGCAGGTTGGTCGGCTTCAGTTTGACGTCATCGAGCTCGCAGAAGGCGCAGTCGGGTCGGCGCACTCGCACGCAGTACCGGCCGCTCGCCGGCTCCATGGGCCAGAGGACCGTGCCAAGGGCGTCGTTGAGCTCGGGGCGGCCCGTGAGGCCGTGCACGATGACACGGTCCTGCGGCCTCAGCGCCATCGACTCTTCGGCCTGAAGAGGCGATGGCGCGACGAGTGGTGGTGGAGGCATGTCAGTGCTGTCTTCCCATTCCTCATCGACGTCCTCCTCGTCCTCCTCTTCCTCGTCCTCGCCATCGTCCTCGCCATCGTCGTCGAATTCCTCCTCCTCACGGGCCGTGGCGTTCGGTCCGTATTCACCCAGGGCTGTCGCGAGCTCGAGCCAGATCGACGCCCCGCCCACGTCAGCACAGATATCCATTGCCAAGATCGGCCAACAACCAGTTCTCCAATGCCAACGCGTGCCGAGCCAGCGGCGTCTGCCGCCCATGCGCAACTCCATCGCCTCCATGGCCACCGATGGCTCCATGGCCTGGCACGAGTTGCCATAGACGACCTCGGCCGTTGCGCGCAGCGAGCGGCCGCCCATCACGGCCGCAAAGACATTCTCGCCACCCCACTTCTCCTTGGCATCCTGCTTCTCAAAAGCGTACGGCAGTAGCGCCGTGGCGGTGCGTAGAAAAGCCGCCCAGTCCCAGCTGCTGGGCACAACGCCATGCTTCACGCTGAGCTTGCAGTAGATGAGGAAGTCGCTGGAGATGAGGTCGCCGTCGTCGCGCGCGTATAAGCCATGGAGGAAGCCGCCACCCCAGCACATATCATCATCCACACGCATCCGGTAGCAGTCGCACAGCCACTCGCGCTGCTTGTCCGCCGAGAGGCCCTTCGCCCAGCCTGTCTGCAGGGCGGCCTGCAGGCCAGCCTCTGACAAGCTCGGAGGCACGGCCCCGAGAGTGGCGTGAGAAGATGATGCGTCGCGCCGAGCTGACATGGGTGGCGATCCGACCTCGAGGCCCTGATTGAGAGCTCGACCGAAGCCGGCGCGGAAGCTGCTGTTCTGCTCGTGCTCCCGACGCTTGGCCGCCTTGCGCTCTTCGCGCTGCTTGGCCTCGAGCGGTCGAAGCAAGGCCACCGCCGCGGCCACCTGCGCAGCACCCGTGGTCATCAGAGGTCATCAGATCTCATCGTAGGTCATCAGTGATCATCAGTGGTCAAAAGATCTCAACAGAGGTCATCAGCGGCCACCTGTGCAGCATCGCCGACGCCTGTAGTCGCGCTTCCGCCGGTAATGTGTCGCAGATCGCGAACGGCGGCGTCAGTCTCACCGAGCGACTCTGCCGCCTTGGCGCGCCGTATCAGGCTCTTGGCGTGACCTGGTGCGAGCGCGAGTGCAGCGCTTGCCGCCTCGGCCGCGCGTTCCCATTGATCGAGCTTGAGGCGGCACTCTGCGAGGTTGGAGCAAATCTTGACCTTTTCGTCGCGCTGCTCGCCACAGGCGCCACCGCGCCCGTCATACGCAGCCAGGGCGGCCTCGTACGCCGCCGCCGCCGAGGCGAAGTTCTGCGCAGCGAACGCGCCGTTGCCTTCCGCCTTGTGCGCCAGAGCCGCTGCGAATGTGCTCGCATCGAGGCACGCGACAGCGTCGGGTGGCGCGTCCAGGCTGCACTGGCGGCAATACGACAGCACACGCTGCACGGTCGCCGCCTCCATGTTGATGTCGCAAAAGAGAGCCAGAGAGCCGTTGCCGTAGGCATGCTTAGCCACAACCACATCGTAGTCCTCCGCAGCGCCACTCGTAACCGAGTCTGCGTCCTCACGCTTCCCAACCTCCCGTCCCGCCATGAAGGGCACGAGGCTCTGGGTGCGCGAGCGAGGCGTCGTGCCGTACATGCGCTCATGCTCAGGCACCTGGCGGACGGCGTGGGCCTTGGCGCTGAACGTGGCCGTCGCGAGCTCTCCAGGGAACGTGCGCGCGACGCCGTCGGCGTTCTCTCTCGCGGGTGCCCAGGTAGTACGATAGTAGCCGCCCATCGCCCAAACAACGCCGAAGAGGCGCTGGAGCATCGGGAGCGCCATCGCGGCGTCGCACGTGGTCACAGCGATGGCGCCGCCACCACGGGCGAAGCTCTGCAGCGCTGTGCCGAGCGCACTCTCAACAGCCGGCACGGCTTGGTGATTCTCGGAAAGGTCTGAGAGCACGATCGCGTGGAAGCGGCCAGAGGCGATCGCCCGGCGACAAAGCTCAAGTTTGTCAGGGCGCGTGCCGCACTCGAGGCCGATGCGCTCATAGCGCATGTTACGCCAGGCAGCTTCCGTAGCGGCCTTCACCTCGGCAGAATCGGCCGCAATGATAAAGCCAGGCGAGGGCTCCCGCTCGATCATCAGCAAGTGCTCGCTCATGAAGTCCGAGCTCATGGCTGTGCCGTCGATGACAAGAATATTCTTCTTCCCGGATTCCACCGTGAGAGCACCCTCGCCAGAGAGCGCACGTGCGCGCCGCTCCCTGGCCGCACGGTCCAGGGCATGTTGTCGCTCTTGTGCGGCTGATCCAACTGGACGACCCTCAGCAAGGGCTGCATCGAGCGCATTGGCGGCTTCAGCACACGTCATGCCTTCCTCCATGAGGCGCGACTGATTTCGAGAGTTCTGAAGCGCATGAGTGTTGAACATGCTGATGGCCTGGTCTGGAATGAGTGCCTGTGAAATGACTCAGGTTGCCTGTGAAAAGCTATGTTTGCGCACCTCGGGAGCGTCGTGGTGCAGTGGCGCCCGCGCCGCGTCTTGCACCGTCTTGCACCATCACGGTCTTGATCACGGTCACGGTGCAAGACATGTGGACGGTTGGCTTGTGGCTTGTGTGCCCCCCTGCACGGCGCCCATTTCACAATGAGAATTGAGAAAGGATGTAGGATCGGACGGGGCTGCGACGAAAACGTCGCCAAGCTACTGTCCTCGTTCTATCCGACACAGCAAGAGGAGGTACGCAGCACGGTGTTCGACTACAGTAGAATCTCGAGCCAGCGCCCAAGCGGAGGAGGCGCCCCCAGCTAGCCCCCGGCAAACCCCCTGCCCCTCTCCCAGGCTTCCCCCTTCCCAAAGTAGTACATCCCTGCAGCTCAGCTGCCGTGCATGCCGCTCATCATCTCCCGGACGTGCTCGTCGGTCTTGCCGACGATCGGCAGCATCGTCTCCTTGTCCTTCTTGTTGGTCACCGCCACGTCGGGCGACGCAAGGAACTTGGACATCTCCGCCGGCGTCTTGGTCGACATCTCCAGCAGGTCCCGTTTGTCGTTCTGCGTCGCGTTGTGGATGCACACAACTGTGACACGTGCCTCGCCTTCCGTTGCCGGGCGCACGCCCTGCGGCGTCACCTTCTGCATCGCACACCAGCCCTCCATTGTCGTCCAGAACCGCGTGAGGTACATTTTATCAAGCAAGATCAGCACCTTGGCCGTCAAGTACATGTCGGTGATCGCTTTGAGCATGAGGTTGAACTCGGCCTTCTCTGCGGGCGTGCGGTCCTCCTTGTCCTGCGGGCAGCCGCTCGAGCGTTGCGGCATGCACGAGTAGTCGAACCAGATGTACTGGACCTCGGGGTGGGCCATCAGGTGCGCCTTGAGTGCCGCCAGCTGCGCGCCGGTCTCGTCGGGCGTCGCCCAGTCCTCCCACCTGTGGCTGACGAAGAGGACGTCCTTGACCAGCCCCTTGCCCTGGAACGCTTCGTTCAGGTCGACGGCCATCTTCTCGAGCAGCTTCGAGTCGCGCAGCTCCTGCATTCGCTTTAGCTGCTTGGCGGTGGCGCTCAGCACGGCGGCGCGGGGCACAAAGTAAATCTCGGGCTTGTGCGGGTCCCACGCCAACTGTGGCGATGGGCTGCTGCTGCTGCTTGCGGTTGTCAGAGCCTGCAGCATGGTGCGCAGCTTCCTGTCGGGGATCGGCTTCAGGCCGAGATGGCGAACAAAGTCGTCGACCAGGTCGCACTCGACGATATCGGACACGCTCGTCGCGCCCTTTTCGTCGCACCACACGACCGCCGTCTTCAGCGTCGCGTCCTCGGCAACGTTGAGAGACGTGAGCATCTGCAGGAACCCCAGCGCCGTGGCTCGGCGCCGCAGCTCCTCCGCCTCCACCTCCGCCGCCTCGCACTCCACTGCAGCCTTGTCCGCCGCCGCCTTGACCGCGGCCGCTGCCTCATGCTGTTCCGCCGCGTCGCATTGTTTGCAAAGGTCCCAGTCGCAGCCAGTGGAGCACCTGGCCACAACTCCACTAGCTCCACAAACATCACAAAAATGAGCAGAGTATAGGCTCTTGTCCAGTACTCTGTACATTATGTGCTCATGGTGCTTCGAATGGAATGTTCTGTTGCTAATGACTGCCTGCTCCCGTTCAGCTAGCTTCTCTAAGAATCGATCCACCTTCAAGGAGCCCGAGTCATCCTGCTCGTCATCCTCGACATCCTCATCATCTTCGTCATCAGGCGCTATCAAATTCTCCACCCAGCTGAATATTTGGTACGTAGTGCCGTTGAAACCACCCAATGCAATGCACCATTCCTCGCCGTCATCGATCGTCTGTTTCTCCTCAATACTCACTGAGCTCCATGACTCATCCGTGAAGACTCGTACGCGCAAGAGGCGCGCTTGACTGTCAACGTGCAGCTCTGTGAGCTTGTTGAAGCAGTCACAGCGTCGCAGCACGCCGCCGCTTGTGCCTGCCGAGTTGATGCCGTACTTTCCTCTCTGATGGAGGTAATCTGGCTCCGCTTTCTGTCTGGGCACGAGCCCAAAGTCGAAGGAACTGTTGCCCGTCACACGGAATCGGATGGTCACTGGTTTGTCCGCCAGCGCAGAGGGTGATGCGACCCATATTGGGCCGTTAGGAAAGCAAAGGTGCCCAGAGCTGTTGAAGCTGAAGCCACTCGCCGGAATCGCAAGGTACGCGCGGACTTCAGACTCACTGGTGATGACCACCTCCATCTCGGAACTCTTGCCATTCCAACCGGATTGGTCGGGGAAATCAACCTTCAGGTCGCCGTCCGGATCGACGCGTTTGACGATCCCGACCTCTTCGTGGGTGACGCTGCCCCAGCCGAAGGTTGGATTCGACACGCTCCGCTTGACGCGCACGCGCGCGCCCACGCACAGCGTGCTGACGCCGGTGAGCACTGGGGACAACGTCGTGGGCGCATTGGTGCATTGTTCACGCCCGGGCTTGGCACTGCACACGCTGCACAGCCCGCAGTGTTCACAGCCACCCGGGCCAGTCTGCGGCGAAGGGCCGTACATCCCGCATCCGGAGCATTTTACCGAGCCACTCCAAGGCGTTTGCCGATGTGCCGATTGCTGCAGCGAGCCAACCTTTTGGAGCTCACCCTCCTTGAACCACCACTCATTGCCGTCATCGAACTCCACCTTGAACGGGCGATCCGAATCGTCGTCTTCGAGTAGTCTGCCTGTCTGGCCCACGTACGGGCGCGTCGACGAGTCAGACGCGCTGAGCACTATCACTGTGGCACCCACCCGCGGGCGAGCACCCGCGCCGCTCTCGTCGCCCACTCTGGCCACGGTGGGGCATGGCAGCACGTCGGTGTCAGAGTACCCGTCCTTGGTCCACTGGCCGCATGGCACGGAGCCGCTCGAGCCCTCTTTCGAGTAGTACCAGCCACTTGTAATGTCCCTATCGTTTATGCGCCACCCATACTGCCCCCCACCATAGTAGAGGATCGCGTTCCCGCCCTCTTTTGTGTACAGCGGCGCGTCGTTGTGCTACCGCGTGTAGCTGTAGGTGCCGTTGACTGTGCTCGCGCAAATGCCGCCCGCGCCGCTCACGACGTACTCTCCCGCGGTCGCCTTGACGAGGTCGGTACCACCCGCTTTCTCCGTGCGATACTTGTTGCTGCCGCCCTTATCCCACTTGACGAGAGCCCACCCGTCAGAGTCGACTTCTGTGATGGTGCCCGCATTCCCCGTCCCGCCATCCTGGTCGCCCCACCTCCAGTCGGGGCCACGCCTGACGCGGTCGCCCACGTGGAGCGAACTGACGCGCACGAGTGTAGCGCCGCCCTCTTCCGAGGTCGAGGCTCCGGCACCCATTTGTACCGCGGTCGCCAGTGCAACGTCTTCCATCACGAACCATCTTGTGTCTGAGTCCGGAAACTTGACCTTGAATGGCACGCTGGTGCCGTCGTCCTCGATGAGGGTGCCCGTTTCGCCCATTCGATCTTCACCGCCGACGATACGCACGCTTTGCCCGACCCGTGGCCGGGAACCCGCAGCGGGGTTGCTCGCAGTCTTGTCGAGAGGAACGAGCAGACCTGCCGAGCAAAATGCTGAAGTATCCGTTTTATCGGTCATCACGCGTCGGATGTGGTACCATTGCCCCTCATCGATACTCAAGATCCTCACCGTGTCGCCTGCGACGATACCCGAGGACAACTCCCTCTCGGGCACCGCCGTGATGCGGCAGAGCATGCCTTGCTCCAGCGCCGTCGTCGTTGAGGGCTCTTCCGCCAGTGCAACGTTTTCCGCGTAGAACCAATATTGGTCCGCGATATCTGAGTCCGGGAATTTGACCTTGAATGGCATGTTGGGGCTGCCGTCGTCCTCGATGAGGGTGCCCATTTCGCCCATTCGATGTTCACCGCCGACGATACGCACGCTTTGCCCGACCCGAGGCCGGGAACCCGCAGTGGGATTGCTCGCAGTCTTGTCAAGGGTCTTACGGTATTCGGAACTGGCTCCGCAACCCATAGCAGTGATCTCCGATCGTACAACCACGAGGGTCAGTACAGACCCTCTCGTCCGCTTGTGTGCCGATCTCAGGGTGTATAGAGCTGCATCCTAAGTTCAGTAAGTTTCGTCACGCCCCCACCCCCTATGTGAACGCCTCCCGCGTGAAGTGACGTTACGAGCCCTTGACTTGCTCCACAGGACGAACTACGTCCCGCGCGCGTATCTAGACTGTGAGACCAAGGGAGAGGGTCCCGCGGGTTAGGGGGGCTTGTTATATGTTTGTGCAGGGTGTTTGTGATCGAGTTTGGGGGTGTTTGTTATCAGGATACGTATCCTGATGTATCCTGATGTATCCTGGATGTATCCTGAAGGATACATGTATCCTGATGTATCGTGCATGTATCTCAAATGTATCTTACATGCTCTGTTACATTCGAAGAGTATACATGATGTTTTACATGGTCCGGGTTGTCGCGCTCACCAGGCTGCTTGTGTAGCTTTAATGAACAGAAATTCAAGTCAAACACACGACCATGTTTACGGTAGCAGGAAATGTCAAACTGTCTTGATCAACGCGTGAACGCCGTGCCCAATGGCCATTCGAACAATATTACGAATGACCGAATGATTAATTCCACGTGATCGTCAACGCACAATTCGTGAAGTTGAGGACATCGGCGATCGCTCTCTGTTTTCACAGAGATCAGAGAATAACTCCTCGCTTGAGGATAAATCCGCGCTCATCGAGGATGAATAATCCACCCAAATCATGTTTTGGATCGGTCCGACGAACACCTCCAACATCATGTCCAACCTACTGACGACGACGACCAGTCGAGTCACGTGCCAGCGCCGCTTGCTTAGCGCTTTTTAAACGCGCTTACCGAACGGAAGCTAATTACCGAACGGAAACCTCCCCGTCGGAGCGCCTACTTAATGTCATCGTCGCCAGTGGCCGCCGTCTCCGTCGTGTCACGCATGCCCGGGGTTGCAGTCACGTGGCGCTCCGCGTCCACACCCACGGTCGCCTGTAAGAATGCATAGAAGCGTTCGCTGCCGACGTGCCCGGTCTCGAGCCACATAGCACAATCCTGCTGCAGCCTGCTCAGGTCGACGTGCGGCCCGAGCGCCGGCGGCGAGTACGCTATCGCCCGCAGCAGCCTCTCCCCTAACGAGAGAGGCAATCATGGGCAATTAGGGGCAATCAGGGACACTCGGGCAGGATTGGGTACGCCTCCCCTAATGAGAGAGGCAATCATGGGCAATTAGGGGCAATCAGGGACACTCGGGCAGGATTGGGTACGCTATCGCCCTCAGCAGCCTCTCCCCTAATGAGAGAGGCAATCATGGGCAATTAGGGGCAATCAGGGACACTCGGGCAGGATTGGGTACACCTCCCCTAATGAGAGAGGCAATCATGGGCAATTAGGGGCAATCAGGGACACTCGGGCAGGATTGGGTACACTATCGCCTTCAGCAGCCTCACCGCGGACGCCAACGTAGGGCTCTCTCCGCCTTAGGGAGGCAATCATAGGCAATCATAGGCAATCATAGGCAATCAGGCTCACCGCGGACGCCACCATAGGCGCGGCAGAGGCGCTCGCGGTTCATGCCGAGGTGTGGCGAGGGGAAGTCGTTGCTGCCCGCTCCAAACGGAGTGGGCAGCGTGCCTGTGAAGAGAGGGGTGGGGTACGGGCGCCGTGCTGAGCACTTGCATGCACGCTGCCCGCTCCAAACGGAGTGGGCAGCGTGCCTGTGAAGAGAGGGGTGCGGGCGCCATGCTGAGCACTTGCATGCACGCTGCCCGCTCCAAACGAAGTGTGGGCAGCGTGCCTGTGAAGAGAGGGAGGCACTCAGCATGCAATTCGGGAGTGGGTAGCGCGCCTGGGATGGGGCCGTAGAATGGACGGACAGCTTCCACAGCCGCGCGGAAGTCGACGAAACCCGTGAGGACGTACCTGACGAGCGAGGCCGCGAGCTGGTGTGAACGACAGCGGCCGCCCTCCGACGAAACCCGTGAGGACGTACCGTGTGCCCGCCGTGATGGGCACGCCCGTGTGCATCGTGTAGCCGCAGAAGAGGATCGCGTGGCCGGGGGGCACCTGCATGCAATTAGGGAGGCACTCAGCATGCAATTAGAAGAGGATCGCGTGGCCGGGGGGCACCTGCATGCAATTAGGGAGGCACTCAGCAT
>PJAB01001501.1:0-14044 GCA_002887195.1 Chrysochromulina parva
GCAGTCGACGATGGCCAGCGCGACGAGCAGCGCGAGCAGCGCGACCGCCATGCTCGCGAGCGTCACTGGGGTCTCGATCGCCGTGCTCACGGTCGTGACGCCACCCACCGTCACGGACCTTGCATCATTGCCGCCACCGCCGCCTTCCTCGCACTCGCCATCGCCGCCCCCGCAAAGGCCGCCGGGCGCGCTGAACAGCGCCGATGGCGACGCCATCACCATCCTCGTCATCGGCGTGCTCTCGGCGGTTGTTGGGCTGCTGTGCTGCCTGGCGATGGTCTGCTGGTGGACGAGGCGCAGAGAAGTCGAGCTGCGGCGCAAAGACGTTAACAACTGGCTCAGCAACATGTCCGTGAGCACGGTCTCCGCAGGCAAGCTTCATAAGCAGCAGCCACACGCGGGCGGCAGCGTCGCGGTGGCCGCGACCTCCATACCCAGCGGCGGCGGCGGCGGCGGCGGCGGTGGCGGTAGTGGCGTCGTTACCGTGAGCATCGAGAAGAGCGGTCGCTTCGTCCATCATCCCTCCGAAACGGAACGCTCGTCCCGCCCAGACGGTACGATCGTGCATGAGCAGCCGTGGAGGTGCTCCTCTGCAAGCTCCGCTCCCGACCTCTCCGTCGCTGCCGACTTTCATGACCACCACCTCGACGCAGGCAAGCACCAGCTGAGCGGTGATGAGCTTCGCAAGGAAGGGGACGATGGCGGGGGCGACGGCATGGGCTACGGCGGGGGCCGCGCTTCCACAGCAGGCGGCCGCGTCTCCGACAGCAGCAGCGGCGGCGCGTCGGGGAGCATGGAGGCGCCCAACATGGCGCCCACGTGCAACGATCCCGACGCGCCGCGCTCGGCCGTGCCCGGCATGCTGCACATCTGAGATTCACATGCTGGGGCTCGGGGGGCCCACTCGTCATGAGAGTCAACATGACTCATCCTAGAGAAGGCACGATCCATGCTGGGATCCATGGCGCATGGGCACGATCGCGAAACGCGGCTCAGAATACGATGGTAAACTACGTGTGTTGGAGTGTTGGTGTCGTCCGAATGGTACGCTCAAGGTCGCTCACGTTGCCGGCACGAAGATAAAGATTCGGCAATCTCCGATCATCGTGACGCAAAAAAAACTAGGATTCCTAGTACAATCGCTTACAATGGCTTTCTCCTTCGTCGCTGTTGCCCTGGCCTTCTCGCCGGCGAGCAACCGAGCGCCCGCGACGGGCCGCTCGATAGCGGTTCGCATGGCAGGGGACTCCTCGGTGCTCATCATCCAGAACAAGGGCGGTGGCCACGGCGAGATTGGCTACCACCTCGCTCTGCAGCTGGCCAAGGACAAGGGCATGCCGGTCACAATCTTGCACGAAGGGCCGAACAAAGGCAAGCCGCCGCACAATGCGTACGGCGACCTGGATGCCGCAGGCGTCACGGTCCACTGGTGCGATAACCTCGAGGACTCGGCGGCTTGCCTTGCGGCGCTCGGCGGCGCTCGCTTCACGGCAGTTGTGGACAACTGGTCCAAGAGCCCTGAGCAGATCAAGCCGTACGCGGAGGCGGCCAAGGGCTGGGGCGTGACGAACTACGCGTACGTATCCTCGGCGGGCATGTACACGCCCGCCAAGGGCGAGAAGGGCGCGATCGCTGAGACGTGCGCTGTCAAGAGCTCTGAGCAGCGACAAGCTGAGGAACTCATCGCCGCGATGGGCCTGCCATACTCCTACTTCCGGCCGCAGTACATCTACGGGCCGAAGCAGGGCAAGAGCTACCTGAGCTTCTTCTTCGACCGGCTCACGCGCGGCCGGCCGGTGCCCGTGCCTAATGACGGCAAGCAGAGCGTCACGATGACGCATGCGGCTGACAACGCCGCGATGATCGCCGCGGCGATCGGCAACGAGAAGGCAGTGGGAGAGGCGTTCAACTGCGCGACGACGCTGCTGATCACGTACGACGAGCTCGTCCGCAAGTGCGCGGGTGCGGCGGGCGTCGACTGCGAGATTGCATACTACGACCCCAAAGGCTTCGTCAAGCCGAGCGACGATTTCAAGTTCGGCTTCCCTTTCCGAGACACCCCCTTTTTCGTCTCGGCTGAGAAGGCGAAGACGCTGCTCGGCTTCGAGCCCAAGCACGACATCGCCAAGGACATAGGCTGGTACTTTGAGAGCAACTACAAGGCGAGCGGCGCCATGGAGAAGGCCAAGAAGCTCAGCTTCGAGGATGACGACCTCGTGTTGACTGCGAAGCTCACCGCCGCGGCCAAGTGAGGGGACGACGCACCCATAGGCTCCTCTCGAAGGCTCCTCCCCCGCGAAGCCGCACGCGGAGCTAGGGGAGCTCAAGTGACGCGTCGGCCGTTGCGTGTCGTGCACCGCTCTCACCGCACGCGGCCACTGCGCCGCATTAGACCAGTGCATGTTACGCGAGCGGGCGCGTGGAAAGCGGTGGCCGGTCCGCGGTCGAGTCGGTGGCCGAGGGCGGAGGCAATCATGACCGCTTCTTTTGAGCCCGACGTGACCGGAGATCGGGTTTGTCCGTTTCGTTCTTCGGTTTCGGTTTCGTTACTAAACAGTTAGGAGTTTTACCCGGCGGGCCGCCGGGTGCCGTCCGCTGTGGAGGCAGGACCAGGAGGGTCGAGGGACCGGACCGTTTGCGACGACGACGTACGTAGCGGCGGCGCGTCGCACCTCGCGATCGGACGTCCGTTAGCGCCAACCTCGTCGCCCGCCACGGCGCCCTCGTCGCCCGCCACGTGAACTACATATGCACTCGCTCCCGCTCGCGGCTGCCCCGGCCTCGGTCGCAGCCGAGCTGAGGCCGGCGAGCGTGCCCGTGTGGAAGGCCGGCGAGCGTCCCCCGTGACAACTTGCGGCCGTGCTGCACTTCTCTGCCCGCAATACAGGGGCGGGCGGCGTGTGGCTGCACGCTGCCACTGCTCGAGGATCTGGCTATCGCCAACAAATTAGGCCTTGGACGGGCGGTCTTACTCGAGGATCTGGCCATCGTCTAGGCTCGCTTTGGCGGCGCTGTCAGCCGGCTCGCCGCCGCTGCCTACTGGCGCGCCGCCGCTGCCTCGCCGCTCGCGCTCCTCATCGCGCCTCCGGTCCCGTGTCGCGTAGTCACCGCCGCGGTCGCCGCCGCGGTCGCCGCCGCGGTCGCCAGCGCGCTCTCCGCCGCGGTCGCCAGCGCGGTCATAGTAGTCATCATCGCGCCGATGTTCGCGTCGATCGTCGCCACGGTCGTACCCGCGATCATCTTCTCGCCGCCGATCGTATGAGTAATCGTCGCGCCGACGGCGCTCGAAGTCGTCGCCACCACGGCGCGTGTCCCGGTCACGTTCTCGGTCGCGGTCGCCGCCACCATAGCTGGAGCCACCATACCCAGCGCCGCCGTAGCCGCCGCCGCGGTCGCCGCCGTAGCCGCCGCCGCGGTCGCCGCCGTAGCCGCCGCGGTCGCCGCCACCGTAGCCGCGGTCGCCGCCGCCGTAGCCGCCGCCGCCGTAGCCGCCGCCGCGGTCGCCGCCGCCGTAGCCGCCGCCGCGGTCGCCGCCGTAGCCGCCGCCGTAGCTGCCTCGGTCGCCGGCGCGGTCGCGCTCGCCGCCGCTGCCTCTGCGGTCATCGGATTCGGATTTTGTGCTCCAGCTGAAGGTGGTCGCCGCAGTGCCCGAGGGCGCGCCGCCGCCGACAGCATAGCTAGGGCGCTCCGTTGGGCGATCCGCAGGGCGTGCCGACGCCGCGGCGGATGGCGCGGCGACTGTGGCAGCGCCGCTCGTACTGGCCGCAGCACGGCCCGATGCTTGGACAGCCTGGCCCTTGCCACCGGCGCGCGTCGAGCCGAGGCCACCGCCGAGCCGGCGCGGCCGCCAGTTGCGCACCGTCCGGCCGCGCTCGACGTCGACGAGCACGCGCCGGCCGTCTATCTTCTTCGCGTCGCCTTGCTTGTACGCGACCTTCATGTCGCGCTCGTGCTCATACTCGATGAAGCTGTAGCCGCGCGACTTGCCTGTGGCCGTGTCCTTGACGATCTGGACCGACTTGATCGGGCCGAACTGCTCAAACTCCTTGCGCAGCGTCGCCTCCGTTGTCGAGTGGTCCATGCGTGCTACGAAGATGGTCTTGTACGGGTCCGCCGACTTGCCTTCTACAATGGCCGACGGGTCGTACGCGGCGATGAGCGGCTCGAGTCGCGCCTTGGCCGCAGCGGCCTTAGCCTCGCGCCTCCGGGCGCGCCGCTGCTCGATAGTTTCGACGGGCTGCGCAGGCGGTGTCTCCGCCGGGTCCTCAAACTGGTCGACATGCTGCGCAAAGCCCGTGTACGGCGGCATCTTGCGCTTCTCGAGCGGCGGCTTGTAGTCGATTGGGACGCGCGGCGCAAAGAGCGCAAGGATGGAGGGCGGCAGCGCATGCGCGACAGCCGATGACATCGCTTCCGGGCGAGCAGGCACGCACAAGCAGTCTTCCGAGCGCCTGAGAAGGACGATGCGTGGAGCGTGTCGTGAGCAACGTAGCCGATATGGGAAGCGTGGGTTAGTGGTCGCAGCAGCACTCAGCAGGCTGGGTGGGGGCAGGCAGCAGTAGGCTGTTCGCTGTGGCAGCCGGGCACGCGCGGGCGAGAGCACGCACGAGAAGCACGACGCTGCGAAGAGTGTGAAGTGCCTGTTCGAAACTTGATGCGAAGCTGCGAAGATAAAATCGACGTCACGTGGCACTCTTGTAGTTAGCGTGGCAATCGCTGGTACATGTAAAAGTTTCCTCTCTGACGCTTGATTGCGCCTTTCGGGTTCCTCGTGGCTACAGCAAGCCTCGGAAGCCACGAAGATGCGACTCTTTCGGACGCAAGCAGCTTCGCGCGCGCTGCTCGCCACGCGCTCGCCGTCGGCGCTCGCACGTCGACCCACACTGCTTTCGTGCGCTCGTCACTTATGTAAACCACCGACCGAGTCCAAGGCGGCCGCGGCTGCCAACGACAAAGCTGCCGAGGCTGCCGGCACTGCTGCCACGCCTCCGCCTCCGCCGCTGAACGATGAGCTCGCCACCACCCAGGAGGCCGAGGGCTCCGGTGGTGGCGGGCTCGCGATTCAGGATCATGAGGGCGCGAACCTGCCGCCGCTCGCCTTTGAGCCGGGCGTCGCCGGTGCTGCGCAGAAGGGCGTGTCCGCAATCGTGATCGCGTTTGGCGCAGTCGCGTTTGGCGCGTGCGCCTGGGGCATCTCGCTCGCACTCTTCCCGGGTGCCTCGTCCACGCAGACCATCTACAGCGAGGCCTTTGAGAAGGTCAAGGTCGACCCGCTGATCGCCAACGGGCTAGGCTCACCACTGCGTGCGCATGGCATCGACCATGGCGGCGCCCGCGGCCGGCGCAACGAGATGGAGCGCTGGGACGACACCGAGGCCGGCCAGGATATCACGATCGTGCGCTTTGCCGTCTCGGGCCCCCAGGGCGCCGGCGCCGTGCTCGTGCAGGTGCCGCGACCGCGGCGTCGCGGCGAGTTCAAGTACATCATCTTCGAAAACCTGACCTGCCCCGCCTTCAAGCGGCGTCAGCTCGTGCACGTGCTCGACACGCGCGCCGACGAGGCGGCCGCGTACGAGGCCGAGGCGGCCGCTGCCCGAGCGGCCTCCGTGGCAGCCGCGGCGGCCAAGGCCGCGAGAGAAGCGCCGGCGGCAGCGCCAGCGGCGTGAAATAACCTTCTCGTCGGAGGGGCCTCAAGTTTCTGAGAGAAGTCCTCAGTTGCGGGTTTATCTGTGGTTTGTGATGACGTGTGGGCGTTCCAAACTCGAAAATCTCGCATGGCTTGACTTGAATAGTCTTGACGAGATGCCGTCGGAAGCCTTCGGACGCGACGAGGAAGCTCGTGAGTATGGCCCAGCTGCCCATCGCCTTCGGTGGCCCACCAAATGCTCGTGGCCTGGCCGTATTGTGCGGTTGGGGAGGCTCGACTCTCAAAAATGTCTGCAAGTACGCGAGCGTGTGGCACAAGCTCGGCTGGCGCACGGCGACTGCGGCCATGTCCATCGACATGACCTTCTTTCCCGGCTCATGGACGCCCGCCAATGAGGTGGCGCGCACTCTTGCGAAGGAGTGCCGCTTGCATCGGGAGCGCCATGGACCCGACGCATTGATCGCGTCTCATGCGCTTAGCAATGGTGGTGTCATGCTGATGCTCTCTGTACTCGAGGAGGCGTCTTCGGACGAGCCCGTCCGCTTTGACGGCGCAGTATACGACAGCGCACCGTCATCGAAGCATCTTCCCCTGCCCATGGGGGCACCATTGATCATCATCTCTGCTGGCTTGCCAGCTGCGGAGACGGCCAAGTCGCTTGCTTTACATGTCCCCTACTGCTTGTTCACGTCTTTGTTGTTTCCGATTCGCACACCGCCACCCCCGATTGGCCTGTTCCCGAAGCTCTTCGGCATCGAAACGAACCCTCCACGACCCGAGCTCTTCATCTACGGCGAGGAGGACCGGCTCATTCCGCCGGACCAGGTGGAGGCCTTCATCAGTCTGCGCGTGGCTCAGGGAAGTGCGGTGCAGACTAGCGGACGCCTCGCCTGCTCTCCGCACGTGAGCCATCTGAGGTCGTACCCTGAAGTGTACGAGAAGGCCTTGGCCAGCTTTGCTGCCTCCCTCGAAAACCCTCGCCCAGTCTCCAGGTTATGAGTGTCGCATGTGGGGTGCTCCCTGGAGGAGAAGAGGCGCGGCGACTCGGGCGTCGGCGGGACGTTCCGCGCATTGGGCGGCGGGACGGGGAGCAGAAGGGGAGAGACTGGCGAGCCAAAAATACGTATAACATAAACCCCCATGTTCAACTCGTAGTGCGACTATCGGCGCCGTGTTGCGTGTACGTTGCCTAAATTCAAAATTGCAGCCGCCGCACGTGCGCATTGCGCATGGCCGCCGTGCGCCGCCGTTTCGTTGCGCGGCGTCATCCGTCACTCATAATCAGAGCAATAAAAACATAATCACGGTTCACGCAGCCGGCTGCCGGGGGGCTCCATCCTCGCCATGTCTCCACCAAGTGCGGCTCCGACACAACGGATGCCGTTCGGGTGCGTCGGCCTGCCTTCGGAGAGATGGATGACGCCACAGAGGAGCCGTGCACATCGTACGCTTCCATGGCCACGATTTGGGCTCCTGGTAGATGGCCCCGACCCCGGCTCCCTTGAGCAGCTCGAGCAGCGTGTGGCACGGCAGCCGGCCACCCGAGTGGCACTCCCACACCAACACATCGATCAGCTGAGCGACGGCCGGAAGAGCTGCGAGCGCCGGCACGAGGGTCTGCTCCGACCCTTCCACATCCAATTTGAGCAGCAGGAAATCCTGCGGCACGAACGAGCGCTTTATCCAGCGGACCAGGTCAATCACCGGAACCGAGTACAGTCGGCTGCCTTGATGCTGCCTTGATGCTGCCATGAACGCGCGGGGGGACATTAAACCACCTCTCAGCAGAGCCTCCGATGACCCAGACAGCTCGATGGTGCCATTACGGTCGCCCACAGCGGCAGGTACGAATGTGTACGAGTTGCGCTCATACAAGGGGCATTTGTGCGCTGCGGAGTCCATCCGTGCCTTTATTGCCTTGTTGCTCAGTCGCCGTACTTGCGAGGCGCTGCGCTCTAGCGCGTGGAGTTGTGGCCGCGCCGCGGCCAAGATGCAGTCAAATCGAGCGTTGCCGGGCATCGTGCAATTGTAGGCGGCACCGGACCTGTAGAGCTCCGCGCTTGAGCCAGCCACTGAGTCGATAGGCGGCCTCGGCAGGGGTTGGCCTGCATCAAGTGCATCTGTGCAGTTCTGAGCGTACAAAGCAATGATCGGCGAGGCCTCAAACCCGAAGACTACCCACGGGGTGTGTGCATGAAAGGAAATCTGCTGCTGCCGCATGTGCTCCTGTGCGAGAGTGCGGTTCTCCGGTCCCGGCAGCGCGTCATGAAGTTGGATGGTGTTGCACCAATTCACGCCGGCGTCGATGTACACGTTACGTGGCGAAGAGCACCTACTAGGTGGATGGAGGGCGCGCACTCAGCTCTGGGCAAAACTACCTTAAAGGTGGCAAATAGATTGGCAAGTAGCATGGCATGTAGCCAACGAGGCGGCGCGTTGACGAGGCGGTGGCGCACCGCATTAATACTTGGGAGTTCGCGGGCAGCCGGACACTGCATGCAATTTTCCTCTCAATCACATCGTCTGCAACAAATTCTGGAACCGCGGGTGCACACAATTCGATGCGCGAGCGCTGCCGAGAGCGCTCGACGCGACGCGGATTCCCGCCGAAAGAGACACGACGAAAGACTTCCGCGGAGGCCGAATGAAGCTCAAGCGCTTTCTGCTGCGCTACTTCCCGCCGGGCATCATCCTCGAGTACCAACGGGGCGAGGAGCTGCTGCAGAAGAACGTCGACCTGCTAGACCTCACGCCGGGGACTGACGTTGAGGACCTCATCGACCGTATCGTGCGGGATGAGGAGCTCATCTCCGAGAATCGTAAGCCGCAGCTGCGCAAGCTCATCTTCAAGCTCATCGAGAAGCTGGACACCGAGGAATTGCCGCAAAACTTCTATCTCTTCAAGATCCTGCGCGCGCACATCTTGCCGCTCACGAACTGCGCGTTCAACAAGTCGGGCGATCGCTTCATCACTGGCAGCTACGACCGCACCTGCAAGGTGTGGAACACGCTCACGGGCGAGGAGCTGCTCACGCTCGAGGGCCACAAAAACGTGGTGTACGCCATTGCCTTCAACAACCCGTGGGGCGACAAGATCGTGACGGGCTCGTTCGACAAGACAGCCAAGATATGGAATTCGGAGACTGGCGAGTTGCTGCAAACGCTGCGCGGGCATTCGACCGAGATCGTGTGCCTGAGCTTCGACCCGTCGGGCGACATCGTGGCGACGGGCTCGATGGACTCGACCGCCAAGCTTTGGAGCGTCGCCACCGGCGAGGAGCTCTACACCCTTATGGGTCACACGGCGGAGATAGTGTCGCTCAACTTCTCGTCCGACGGCACGCTGATGCTCACCGGCTCCTTTGACCACACCACGAAGGTTTGGGACGTGGCCACCGGCCAGTGCCTGCACACGCTCGCGGGCCACCGGGGCGAGATTTCGTCCACTCAGTTCAACTACACGGGCGACCTCGCGATCTCGGGCAGCATCGACCGAACGTGCAAAATCTGGAATGTGAAGACGGGGCAGTGCATCAACACGCTGCGCGGCCACAATGACGAGATCCTCGACGTGGCCTTCTCGACGAGCGGCGACAAGCTCGTGACAGCCTCCGCCGACGGCACCGCTCGAGTGTATAGCACGCTGCAGGGTGCATGCCAGGCCATCTGCATTGGCCATGAAGGAGAAATCTCGAAGGTGAGCTTCAACCCGCAGGGCAACAAGATCATCACCGCGAGCTCCGACCGCACGTGCCGCATATGGGACGTCGAGACGGGCGACTGCAAGCAGGTGCTCGAGGGGCACACGGATGAGATCTTCTCGGCCGCTTTCAACTATGAGGGCGATACCATCATCACCGGCTCCAAGGACAACACGTGCCGCATCTGGAAATGCTGACACACACGAGAGGAGTCGCCCAGTGCAAGCAGCGCCCGCCGAGCGTGCGTGCTCGGGGCACGGCGAGACGGCGTGGGTGTCGACGTAATCTGCTCCCTCGACTCTCGTGCGGCGAGCCGACGACGCAGAGAGACACCGCACGACAGACTTACACGTCCTACGCACCTGTATTCCCCGAAAAGGGAAAAGTGAGCCGAGCGAGCTAGCTCGGCTCAAGAGTGTGACGTTGACCCAAGTGCTCAATGGAATACATGTTGCATGCTTGTGCGCGCGCAGTGGCGGGTGGTATGAAAAAAGAAAGTGAACACCGAAGTACATATTTAAGGTCACTGGTCTTCAACAAGACGGTCGGGGACGACACCCGCGGCAAGACCGCACGACAACGTCAACGACACCACGCACATCGAAGCACGAATCCGCAGGGTCATTCACGCAATTTCGGTTTGTGAATGAACTGAACTGAACTGTGAAATGGCCTGAATTGTATTGTATTGTCTTCACAGCTGTGCTGCTTACGTGTTGTGTGTATTAACATGAAATGAAGAGAGGCCGTTCAGGTTTGTGTGTCTGAAGAAAGTTGGTTGGATGGTGCTCCTTGAGGCGACGCAGACATCCGCGAGAGCGCGTCGAACCGACCGAACCGCCATCGGCTTGGAGGACCACGACTACCTCTACGCAATCAGGTTCACCGCAAGCATACCGTGCGCTTTACGCGCGGCACGCAATTATTCGATGCAGCTGCGGCCGGCCCCATCGGTGTCAGTGGGCCCGCCCGTGGTTGCTGAGCACGAGCAACTGCGCTCGGAGGTCAGCGATCTGGTGTTCAATGTGCTCAACTCGGCGAATGCCAGCAGTAGCAGTAGCAGCCCTCGCCACAAGATGTCGCCACGGCGGACGCACTTTGTCCACACGATGCTGCCGCCACGGCCCGCTTTGCCACGCGTTGGCACGGCCGATGCCAAGGGCGGCTCACGACCATGGGTGCCCACGGACGCAGCCAATCGTGCGGTTGATGCCGTTCCCGTTCCCACCAACACCGCCAATTGTGTCGACGTCATCACGCCAACGCCGAGTGCCGTCGCCAATGAGGGCTGGGCAAACACAGCCCTCATCCACAGCCCCCGTAGCACGCATTGCTCGCGGCATCGGCTGGCGAGGCGGCCGCCACCGCCACAGCGCAGCATGGACGGCGTGCTAGCCATGCTACCAGCCGACGCCCCGGCCCATCTCCTCGTCGAGCTCGCCTCCAACCTCACCCGCGCCACCACTTCCGTCGGTGGCGAGGAGGCTTTGATGGGCATCCATCAGGGCATCCAGGCGGCCTACCGTCCTGCAGCGCTCGAGGAGGAGGGTGTGGGTGACGAACCTGACGAACCCCACGGCAGCACTCCTCGCGAGTCCGTCGGCGCACTCGCGGCGCCCGCGTGCGCGGCGACTTTGAGTAGCGACGGCGAAGCCTCGCCGACCGCCTTCGCCGCCTGGTTGACACAGCTGCAGTCGCGGGACACGAGTCTTGTCGGGGCAGTCCGTGAACGCAAGGAAGGAGAGTTGAGAGGACGCGAGGGCTCGGTCAACTTTACGCCCGGGCCGATCTCGCGATGGGGCGACTTTGAGATTGTGAATGGGGAGGTTCAGTATACAATCTAGATTGGTGCGTTTTCAATCGTGCCGTGCAGCAGGACGGTATCTAATTTAGTCGTCTAGAGGTAGCGGCGCGCAGTCCGGAGTGCGCCGGACGTTCAGTGACGCGGCTCGCGATCTTGTCGCGGCACGCGCACAGGCGAGGGGCGTCAGCGGGTCGACGTTAAGGTCGACGACGACGTGGCTGCTTGACCGGCGCGAGATTTTGACCTAGCAAGGGGGAGGGTTTCACTACTCAGGTAGTTACCCTATGGTGTTTCAACACTGTGGGGCGCGAGATTTTGACCTAGGGGGAGGGTTTCACTACTCAGGTAGTTACCCTATTAGGCGTGTTTCAACACAGTGTTGACGTGTGCTCCTCGTACCTCGAAACGAAACAACAAGCGTACAAGCTTCAACGTTCAAGCTCTAGAAGTTTACGACCACACTCTTTTTTCGCGTCGGCACGCGACCGGACCGGGTAGGTATTGCGCCGCCTTGAGGCACACACGTCACGGTCTCCAGTGACCGCGTCGCGCGTTTCGCGGATTGCGGGCATCTTACCGGTACACCCTGGGGTCCGACTCGCTCCCGAGTAAATGCGTAGTACCCCCCTCTCCCCCCCATTGGAGCGTGGACCACTGTCCCTGGTGATCTACTTCACCTCGTGAACACCATATCGATCGATAACAACAGTAGTGCGACCATTTTCGACCACCTCAACCACGTCGTGAGCACTGTCGTCATCGCTGTCATCGAAGAGCTGCTCCTCGTGTGTTGTCGGGTGATGTCGCCTATATCCGTGGTTCAGCGCTGCATTCGAGGGCTCCTCCCGCCTCAAAGGTAGCGGGTTCAGCGCAGACGGGTCGTTGATCCGGCGCGAAGCAGCGCACGAAGGGCAGCGCAGGTCCTGTGTGGGGCACGCGCGTGAGCCACAGCAGAGGCATTGCGTCAAGTAGCCCTCCGAGCGAGTTGCATGGGCGAGCTGCTTGCGCCGGTTGAGTGCCTTCGCCATGGTGGCCTCATCATCCGAGGCGCCCTCGTTGTCGCCGCCGATGGCCGCCGCACCGCCGTCGGCATCGACGTCATCGCCCATGCAAGCCCCCTCCGGGATACCGACGCCGCCGCCACCTCCGCCTCCGCTGCCACCGCCGCCGCCCCCCCGTTTGTTCTTCTTTCCACCACGCCTGCTCTTCTTGGCCCCTCCGCCATTGCCGCCGCCGCCACCCTCGCCGCCGCCGCTGCCCTCACCTGCACCCTCGCTGATCCCGCCGCCACCGCCGCCGCCGCCGCCGCCGCCGCCGCCGCCCGTCACGACGCCCATCTCGCTCAGCAGCCGCGCAGCGAGAGCGCTCTTCCCGCCCTGCTCGCGCGTCGAGTCCACAGCGCTCGGCACAGCGCTCGTCGCCACGATGGCCCCAGCACTCAGCGCCGCCTCTGCAAAGACCTGCTTGCCCTTCTTCTTGCCTCCCCCTCCGCCACCGCCGCCGCCGCCGCCGCGGCCGCCGCCGCCGCCGCCCTTGCTCGCTTGTTCCTCGACAGCAAGCTCCGCGAGCAGCGCCTCGGCCGCCGCGTTCGCCTTTGCCTCCTTGTCCTTGAGCATCGCTGCCAGCTTGCGCTCGTGCTCGGCTTTCTCGGTGGCATCGAACTCGCGCAGCACCAGCTCGCATGCCTTGGCCTTGAGAGTGACGGCCTCCATGAGCGGCGTGCGCCCGTCGCGCTTGAGCGTCCGATTCGCGCCGGCCATGCACAGCGCACGCACCGAGCCCTCGCGCTTACTCTCCACAGCAAAGTGCAGCGGGGTCGCCCCGTTGGGCTGCTGCGCATTGATGTTCGCCTTCGCACGCACCAGCAGCTTGATCACCTTGGCGCAATCAGCCCATGCGGCCGCATGCAACGACGTGCTGCCCCAATCGCTCTGCGCGCTAATGTCCGCCTTGCTCTGCAGCAGGAACGAGCAGCAGTCGGCGTGCCCGTTGGCCGCTGCGAACGCCAACGCCGTGTTGCCATTCTCTCCGCGCGTGTCCGGGTTGGCCTTCTTGGCGATGAGGGAGGTCAACGTCGCCAAGTCGCCGCGCTCCGCCGCCTCGCACAGTTCGGGCATCGGCTTGAAGTAGCAGCCCTCGCCCGACTCGATCATCTGAACCTTGCGCTGCATATCGCGTTCCATCTTATCGACGGCCGCCTCGAGGTCACTCGCCGTACTCTGCTCCTTTGTAAGTGCCAGGTGGCTGAGAATTTCCTCGCGGGACACTGCCTTACCTCGCCTCACGCGCTCGATGAAACCGAGCTCCTCGACGCCCTGCGCACTCGTGGTTGGCGGCATCGCGACCCCACAGCGGTGTGGCACCACGGTGTAGAGGTGGTGTCTTGGGTGTCGAATTCTAAACATAGGCTGTGAACGATGGCCTGGTTGAGCATACATGCTGGAGGAGCGCCTATTCGAATGACCTTATGCAAAGATTCCAACCGTTCGGTTTTTATAAAAAAGCGAGTAACGCGTGGCCGTGTCAGGAAAAAGCGAGCGAGACGAGCTGAAAAGCGAGCGTACCCTCTCGTCGGATGCCGCTGCCCCCAAGCTGCCCCGGCGGGAGCTTTTATCCTGTGACGCTCACCACTCAAACCTGGGCGAATGAGATCAGCGTCAAGATCGATGGCGTTGCAATCACCTCGGGAACGCTGGCCGACTACCATATGTACACGTACTCGCGCTGCCTCACCCCTGGATCGCACACACTCGTCCTTGTAGACTCTGTGGGGGACGGCTGGCACGGAGGGTACGTGACGATCAACGGCGTCAACTACGGCGCGACCTTCACCGCTGGGTACTCGCAGACGCACACGTTCTATGTCGGCCCATCGCCACCGCCGCCATCGCC
>PJAB01001502.1:0-14036 GCA_002887195.1 Chrysochromulina parva
GTCGATTGTAATGCAGCCATCCGAGTCGAGGTCGAGCTCGCTCATCAGGGTTGCGAAAACCACGTCATCGTAGCCTTGCTTTTGCAATGCGCTCTTCAACTCATCGCAAGAGATGGTCTGATCGCTGTCGACGTCGACCTCCTTGAAGATCCTCGTCGGGTCTTGCCACTGGAGCGTCTCCGGCGTGCGCACCTCGACCCCATCGACAGGATTTGGCGCCACCTTCGTGCCGGCGCCGCCCATCCTCGAGTGAAGGAAGGTCCTGTACACTGAACAGCACTGTGCTTGTTCCCAGTGAAATTAAGAAGCGGGGTTTCGTCAATGGATCTGCGTCGGACGTCGCCAACGTCACGGCCGACATTATGTTGTAATAACCCGTACCGGGGTCGTTCGACATTCACAGGTTCTGACCAGTTCTGCTTTTGTTCACACACGCTCACTTTCGACTTCGGACTTCGTTGGTTTGTTGGGGTCGCCAGATTCACCCGAGGAACTGTGCTTCACATGAAACGGGGAGCGTTGCACATCGCGCGTGAACCCGTGAAGATCTCATCTGAGTTCCTTTGGCTAATATTTCTACATTTTCAGAAGTTGGCGTCGCAGAGCGCTTCGAGCCAAGGCGCGCTCTCACCATGACGGATGCCTCGCACCTCGCGCAGCAGCCGTCGTATGAGCACATCCTCGTGCATTTGGAGCGCAAAGTACGCGGTCCAGCCGTGCGGATCGCCGGGGTGTGTGAAGAACTGGTCGGGTCGCATCGCCGGCGGCGCTCCCTCTCCCAACCGAGGCCCACCGGCTCGGCGCACGATTTCGTCAAACCACGCGTCGTCCTGAGCGCCATCCTCGCCCGCGTGGACGCTCGCGTTGCGCGCCGCGTCGTCGTGGCGGAGCGCGCCATGCTGGGCGCATGCTGTTCGGAGCAGACGGATGTCGTCAGCGACCGTCGGATCCGTCGATGGCGCCGTGCTGGGCGCCCGGGGCGGCGCCTGCCCGGCCGCCTGCCCGGCCACCTCGGACCGCCCAGCACGGCGCGTGTGCTTCGTGTGTGCATGCGGAGGCGAGGCCGCCGCACACAGCGCCGCCCGGACACGGTTGCAGCCGGCGGCACGGCCGGTGCGCTGAAGGACGCTCGGAGAGCGCGGTCGCGCCGTGAAGACGTTTCCGGCGGCGTCGGTGGGCACCACCCCCGCCAGGGCGGCGCAGCCGGCGGTGGCACACGAGCGTGCGATGCAGCAGGCGACGCAGCTGCCGGCGCCGTGTCGGGCGCGCGGTGCGTCGAGCCGTCGGCGCCGTGTCGGGCGCGCGGTGAGCAAGGAGCTTCGTGAAGAGGCGTCGGACGATGGGAAGGGGAAGGCGCCTGCATGCAAGTGCTCACCACGGCGCCATGGCGACGGGAAGAGGTCAACGGTCGCCGGGCACGGGGCACCTGCTCGGCACGGCGCGCACCTGAAGGCGGGCTCGAAGGCGGCGCACGCGTCCGGGGTGGAGGTGGCGTTCTGGACGGGAACCAGCGCAGAGCACAGGACCGGCTGCTCAACGCCCTCCCAATCAAACGCCCGGCGCAAGTCGGCTTCACGCTCGTCGTCGCGCCGTCGTGGGCGCAGCCGTACAATCTGCGAAACGCGCCCAAGCCGACCGGTCCACGTACCTGTGGGGAGAGCGAGCGCCGTGCTGAGCACTTGCATGCGCACGTGAGGGACTGTGACACGTGCCCGAGCCGACCGATCCGCTTACCTGGAACCGCTGCCCTCACCGCCGTGTCGACGAGCAGCACCTCCGGCGGCAGCATCAGGCCCGTGTCGACCAGCTGCACATCAAACCGAGCAAAATGCGAACGCATCAGGCAATGCGTAGGCATCGACCAGCCGTCCATATCGGGGAACTCTGCTCGGTAGCGCGCGTTGCAATTGCGTGGGCATGCCAGCCGGACCGGCGTCATCGCTCCGCCGCTCGCGCCGCCGCTTGTTGCGCCGCCGCTTGTTGCGCCGCCGCTTGTTGCGCCGCCGCTTGCGCCGTCGCTTGTTGCGCCAGTCACGTTCGTCGGCGCCCGCATGGTCTTCAGAACCGGCCAGAGCGCGCGCGGCACGAGCAGCAGCACATCATCCTCACTCACGATCGTCTGCGGGCTGAGCCTCGCCGCCATTGTCGCCAATCGGCCCCCATCGGCGACCGGTACCTTGAAGACTTGATCGGTGCGCACCTAATGAGGGGGCAATCATACTGATGAGCCAGGCAATCAGCCCTCGGCGACCGGTAACTTGGAGACTTGATCGGTGCGCACCTTGAGCATCGCGTCGTAGATGTACGGCGCGCCCTCATCCTCGTGCTCGGCCCGGCGCGCACCACCACGCTCGGCGCGGCGCGCCTCGTACTGCTCGATGAGCTCGACGCAATCTGCCCAACGGCCGAATTGGGCAGTCGAGGGCAGCCCGCAACTAATGGGCTCCGGCACCGTGCGCAGGCGCACTCCGAGAGGGCGCAGGCCGGTGAGCGCCGTGCCGAGCAGCTCCGCGTGCGCCGCGGGCGCCTCCCACGGCCCCGCCGCCTGCCGCTGCTTGGTGGATCGCCAGCTAAAAGACTCGCGCCATTGACTCGGTGGGAAGAGATCCGACGCATCTGTGTAGCGGTGCGAGCGCGCGGCGGCGCCGTAGGGCGACTCCTCGGGCCCGGTCGAGAGCACGACGAAGGCGTCGAGGCCCGGCTCGGCGCGCGCGCCGTGGGTGCGCCCCAGCACATGCTGCTCGATACTCCTCCACACGGTCGGGTGCACGAGACTGCGCGGCATGCCCGCGATGCATACGGCGACGCGCGCTGCCCGAGCCGAGGTTGGCGCGGGCACGGGCGGCGGCGGTGGCCGTCGCTGATGGCGCTGCTGCACCTGGAGCCACGGGAAGTGCGACGCGTTGCCGATGCGCGGCCGAGGCTGCCGACGAAAGTGTGGCCGCTCGTGGCTGCCTCGGAGCGGCTCCGGCATCAGGCAGTGCTCTGCGCACGGCGGCGCGAGCAACACGCCGGCCACGCAACCGCTAGCTGGGTGGGCTCGATGCCGTGGCAGGTGCATCTTCATGCAGCATCGCGACGCGATGAGCGGCGACGCCACGGGCAAATACGGCGCGTTGCACACGGCCGTCACATACGTCCACGCGAGGCAGCCGAGCGTGGCTGCACAGAGCTCGCAGCACTCGTCTGCGGTCGACACGGGCTCACACGGGCCAAGTTGCGCGGTTGGCCGTAGCCAGCTGCCGTCGGGGTCGCGCGCCGTCGGCATCAACCACGAGGCGTTGGATGTGTGCGAACAGGCCGCCAGCATTAAAATACATGTTCTGTGCGGCCGTTCATGTGTGAACGTTAACACGCACACGTGTGAACCGAATCTAACTTCTTACTGCCAGCTCCCTGTATGAATGCACATGGATGTTGAGCACAGAGGGCTTCTGCACACTCAGCTGGAGGTGAAAACTAAAGCGGTGGTCGGCAGGGCGCCGCGGCTCCTCGTGTGCCCTCCACTTCTAAGCCGCGCGCACTGAGATCTTCAGAAGCGCGGCGGCGGCGGCCCAGTCGCCGGCCTGGCCACGGCGGTGGCTCCCGGCCGAGGCGAGGCGTAACCGCCGTAACCGCCCCCCGGGGATGGTGTGTCCATGCCGCCCGGCGCTGGATACCACGGCGGCGGCGGCGGCGGCGGCGGCGGCGGCGGCGGCGGCGCGTATCCATACGAGGCGCGGCCGGCCGCGGAGGCCGAGGCAGTGCACGCGCGAGGCGACTTGGGAGGGGTGCCCGGGGCAGCGCCCGGGGCGGCGCCCGCCCGAGGCGGTGGCGGCCGTCGCTGCGGCGAAGCGAGAGCGACCTGCCGATCGGCGAGGAGGAGCGATGCGAGGTGCACTAATGAGGCAGGCAATCAGCATGCAATCAGAGATCATCAGAGCGACCTGCCGATCGGCGAGGAGGAGCGATGCGAGGTGCACTAATGAGGGAGGCCATCAGCATGCAATCAGAGATCATCAGAGCGACCTACCTGGAGTGACTCGAGCTCCTGCGCGAGCTGCCCCACCTCATGGAGCGCCACCTCGCGCTGCGAGGTCACTCGCTCCGCCGCGAGCTGCTGCGAGCTCCGCTGCATCTCGGCGTGATCTCGCTCCTCCTTGAGCACCGCGTACGCCCTCCGGATCTCGGCGAGATCTCGCTTGGCGGCGACGAGCGCCGCCTTGGCGGCCTCCTCTCGCCGCTTGGCCTCGTCGGCTGCCTCCTTGGCCTGCGCGAGCGCCTGCCCCGCACCCTCCTTCTCCTGCCGTATTTGGGTCGCCTGCCGCTTTTCAGCCTTGAGTCGCTGTGCGGTCGCCTGGTGCGCAGCCGTCTGTTCCCTGAGCTCCTCGCGCACCTGGTGAGGGAGGCCATCAGAGGCCATCAGAGGTCATCAGAGGCCATCCGAGGCCATCAGAGATGATCAGAGGCCATCAGAGGCCATCAGAGGCGATAAGAGGTGATCAGAGGCGATAAGAGGCGATAAGAGGCGATAAGAGGCGATAAGAGGCCATCAGAGGTCGAGAGCATCTCACGCACAGCCGCGAGCGCCTTGGCGAGCTTGCGCGACTCGCGATGCGACCCCATGAGCTCATCCGCCTCCGCCTCGGACACGTCCGCCGGCCGGCCGAGAGCGACGAGCGCCCACCGGTGCAACGCGCGCGCACACCTGTGGGGAGAGCGCGCCGTGGTGAGCACTTGCATGCATACGACGAGCGCCCGCAGGTGCGACGCGCGCGCGCACCGATCGCGACGGATTAGAGGCAATCAGAGGCAATTAGAGGACAATCAGGGACAATTAGAGGACAATTAGAGGCAATTAGAGACCAATTAGAGGCCAATTAGAGGCAATCAGAGCGCGCGCGCACCGGTCGCGACGGACGCCACAGCGGAGGAGATGTTCGAGACGGGCGGCGCCCGCAAGCCTTCGGGCCTGCTTGCCAGCGTCGGCATGGGCGAGCACCTGTGAGGGGTTCGTCAACGGCACTCAGAGAGAGGCACGCACTCAGAGAGGCATGCCGAAAGGCGAGCACCTCGCCGCGCTCGAGCGCCGTCTCGGTCATCTCGAGGGCCTTGCGCGCGTGCGCCTCGGCGGCATCCGCGCGCGCGCTCTCGGCGTCCTTGTCCGTCTTGAGCTTCTCCATCGCCGCGCGGTGCAGCCGCGCGCGCTCGAGCGCGGCTGCTTCCCGAGCGGCGGCGTCCTTGCGATCGGCCTTGAGCTCGGCGATCTCGCGGAGCAGCGTCGAGCGCTCCTGTGGGGAATGGAGGGGGGGGCGCTGTGGTGAGCACTTGCATGCAAGGGCAGGGCTCGGCGATCTCGCGGAGCAGCGTCGAGCGCTCATCACAGCGCGCCGTTGGGGACGTCGCTGCTTCGCGTTGCCTCGAGCGCTCATCGCAGCGCACCTTTTGGGACGTCGCCGCCTCGCGTTGCTTCGCCTTTTCGCGCTCGATGGCCGCCTCGGCGTCGGTCTTGCCCGCCTTGAGCGCCTCGCGCGCCTCGCGCAGGCTGCGTGCCAATCCGAGGCAATTAGAGGCAATTAGAGGCAATCAGAGGCTATTAATTGAGGCCATCATCAGAGGCCATCATCAGAGGCCATCAGAGGCACTTGGAGGCACTCACCTGCGTGCCAATCCGTCGCGCTCGGCCTGCAGCGTCGCCACCGTCTTGCGTAGCGACCCCTCCTCGAGCGTGCCCGACACGGCGCGCTGCGCCTCGGCCTGGGACGTGGCGAGGGAGGCCGCGAGGGCTGTGCGCTCCTCACGAAGCGTCGCGAGGCCCTTCTTGAGCGCCTTCTCGCGCTCGGTCGCCGCGTCGCGCTCGTACCGGAGCCGTTTCGATTCCTCGAGCAGCTCCTGCATGCAATGAGGGAGGCCATCAGAGGCGCACTCAGAGGGGCGCGCGCTCAGGCGCGCTCAGGTGCGCTCAGGCCTTCATTGAGATGGAATCGAGATCGAATCGAGGTCGAATCGAGATCGAATCCGAGTGTTTCGTCGCGCACCTTGGCACCGAGCAGCCGGGCGGTTTCGCGCCACGCCCAGAGCACACGGAGGCACGAGCCGCCCCCAAAAGGAGAGAGCCACACGACGCGCTGGAGCTCGAGCAGTCGTGCGGTGCGACGCCCGGCGGCCTCGACGGTCGTGGCCTTTAAGCCGCCGGCGCCGGCGCCGCCACCGTTTGCCATCGCGGCGGCAAAGGCGCTGTTGGCGGCGGCGAAGGCGGTGGCGCCCCCGGGCTGAGCGCCGTACTGAGCGCTCACGGCACTCGCGCTCGAAAGCGTCGTGCTGAGCGCTTGGCGTTCGGGCACCGGCTGCAGCGCGAGCGCCGTGCCGAGCGCGTGGCTCGGCGGCGGCGGCAGCGACGCGCGCGTCGACGGCGGCGCACGCGGCGGCGGCGAGAGCGAGGGCGAGGTGACGGGCGGCTTGTCGCGCTCGTCGCGGCGCTCCTGTGCCGTGTGGAGGGTGTGGAGGGTGTGGAGGGTGTGGAGGGTCCGTCGGAATGGGCAATTGGGCAATTGGGCACCGGCGCTGTGGTGAGCACTCGCATGCACGGGAAGGTCATCAGTGGCAATCCACGTACCTGGAGGGTGCGTCGGAAAGGGAAGTTGGGCTCGGGCCCACTCGAGGCGTAATCAGTGGCAATCAACGTACCTGGGGGTTTCGTCGGAAAGGGAAGTTGGGCTCGGGCCCACTCGAAGCGTAGTAGACCCATCGACGGAGCGCCTCCCCCGCCACACAGAGCCAGGAGGCGGTGAGGCACGCGTCCAACCGGCGCGCCGCCGCGAGCAGCTCCGACTTGCTCAGTTGCTCCTCTAGAGAGGGTACCTCGGCAAGCACCTGATGACGAGGGAGGCCATCGAGGGTGTGAATTGAGGCCATCATCAGAGGCCATCATCAGAGGCTATCATCAGAGGCCGATTCAGATACCATCTCCCGAGAGCGCATCTCCCGAGATCGCACCTCCCTGGCCCTCAGCTTAAGGGAGATCGAGGGCACTCAAGGGAGATCGAGGGAGATCGAAGGAGATCGAGGGAGATCATGTGAGATCAGGGGAGATCGCACCTCCTTGGCATCCCTCAGCTCGCGCCGTGCCGCGAGCGCCTCCGCCGCCTTGGCCTTCGCGTCCTCCCGAGCGCCCTCCGCCTCCCGCGCCGCCCCCTCGAGCTGCTCGCGGAGTGCGGCTTCGCGTGCTGCCGCGGCCGCGCGCGTCGCTTCGTGTGCTCGATCTCGTTCGAGCTCCTGCGCGGCGCTCGCGGCCTGAGGGCGCTGTGGTGAGCACGTGCATGCAAGGGCAGGTCATCAGTGGCCATCCACGTACCTGGAGGGTGCGCAGTCGCTCGTGCTCCGCCGCCGCCGCCTCCTCGAGCTCCGCCCGCAAAGCCGCACGCGCCTCCGCCGCCGTTGCCGCCTCCGCCGCCGCCGCGGACCAACGGTCGCGCATCTCGTCCACCTCGCGCTCGACGGCGCTCAACTCGGCGCTCAGCGCCGCGCGGACGGCGTCGGCGTCGGCGAGCGCCGAGTTGAGCGCGAGGTTGCCGAGATGGCGCTGCTCGTCGCGCTGGCGGAGCGCCGTACCGAGCGCCGACTGGAGCCGCTGCGCCTCCATTTGCGTGGCGCCGAGCTGTCGCTGCACCTCCCTCTGCATCGCCTGCAGCGCCGCGTGCTGCTCGAGCTGCTTCTGGGAGCCTTCCACGAGCGTCATCGAATCGAGCAGCTGGGCTCGCAGCTCCACCTGATGAGGAAGGCAATCAGCGGTCATCAGAGAGGTCATCAGAGGTCATCAGAGGTCATCGAATCGAGCAGCTGGGCTCGCAGCTCCACCTGATGAGGAAGGCAATCAGCGGTCATCAGAGAGGTCATCAGCGGTCATCAGAGGTCATCGAATCGAGCAGCTGGGCTCGCAGCTCCACCTGATGAGGAAGGCAATCAGCGGTCATCAGAGAGGTCATCAGAGGTCATCAGAGGTCATCAGAGGTCATCGAATCGAGCAGCTGGGCTCGCAGCTCCACCTGCAGCCCATCTGCGTGGATCCGAGCCTGCGCCACCTCCACCTCCACCTCGCCGAGCGCCGTACTGAGCACGCGCTGCGACGCCTCGAACGCGCGCACGTGCGCGCTCATCTCGGCGACCAGCTGGGCGCGCGCCGTCTCGGTGCGCTCCCGTTGGGCGCGCGCCTCGAAGGTGAGCGCCTCCATCGCCTCGTCCGCCGCCGCGCGCGCCGCCTGCGCCGTCTCGAGCGCGCGCGCGCCCGCCTGGAGCTGATGGCGGAGGTGGCCGAGCTCACCACGGCGCGGCAGCTCGGGGTGATTCTCGAGCCGCTCGAGCGACCTCCACGCGCGCTTTGCCGTTACGAGCCATCCCTGGCTCGTCATTTGGCTCGTCGTTTGGTCATGGCCGATTGGTGTGGCCTTGGGCCGCGGCCGATCGGCCGCCGCCGCTGCGCCCGCCGCAGCGCCGAAGCCACCTATCTTTGCGGCGGCGGGCGGGGCGGCGGGCGGGGCGGCGGGCGGGGCGGGGCCGTCTGCGCTGCTTCTCGCGCTTGCCGCGGGGGTGGGCGTCGTCTTGGGCACCAGGCGTTCCTCGAGGGCCGCGAGGCCCTCCGCGAGGTCGTCGAGCGCCGAGGCGGCCGCGTACCTAATGAGGAAGGCAATCATCCTAATGAGGGAGGCAATCATGATAATGAGGGGGGCCATCGTCCTAATGAGGGGGGCATCCATCCTAATGAGGGAGGCACTCCTCCTAATGAATGCCTCACTCCTCCTAATGAATGCCTCACTCATCCTAATGAGTGCGCCACTCAATCCTCCGCGAGGTCATCGAGCGCCGAGCCGGGCGCGTACCCGTCTTCGAGGCGCAGCGCCGCCGCGAGCTCAAGAGCAGCCGCATGTCGACGCACCTGTGGGGAGGCGAGGGCGCCGTAGTGAGCACATGCGTGCTTGGAGAGGGCAGCCGCATGTCGACGCACCGCATGCCCCTGCTCGGCCGCCGCCTCCTTGGCCACCGCCAGATCGCCCTCGAGCTGCGATCTCGCGGTCTCGAGCTGCGATCTCGAGGCCGCCAGATCGCCCTCGAGCTGCGCCGCGCGCGCGCGTGCCTCTTCGACCTCGGCGGAGAGCGTGTCGATCGTCTGGTCCGCCACCAACAACGACTCCGCCACCTGATGAGGAAGGCAATCAGAGGTCATCAGAGAGGTCATCAGAGGTCATCAGAGGTCATCAACAACGACTCCGCCACCTCGGCCGCATCAGTCTCGGTCTTGAGACGCAGCTGCTCTTCTGCCGCACAGGCGGCCGCCTTGGCCGCCGCGACCTCCTTGGCAACGCGCAGCCGCTCACGTAGCGCCGCCCCTTGCGTCTCCTCGGCCCCGATGGCAATCTGCACCAGCGCGCGAGAGGGGAGGTGAGCAGCAGTCGAGGTCCCTCCGAGGTCCCTCCGAGGTCACTCCGAGGTCCCTCCGAGGTCACTCCGAGGTCACTCCGAGGTCACTCCGAGGTCACTCCGAGGTCACTCCGAGGTCATCAGAGGTCACTCCGAGGTCATCAGAGGTCGCGAGCACACCTGCACCGCCGCGAGTGATGTGAGCAGTTGGTCGAGCGAGGCAGGGAGCGCCTCGTGCAGCGGCGGCAGCGGCGAGGTATGCGTGAGCGGCACGAGGCTCGCGTGCACCTGATGAGGGGGGCAATCATGAGTGTCATCAGATGAGGGAGGCTGACGAGGGAGGCTGACGAGGGAGGCAATCAGGCACGAGGCTCGCGTGCACCGTCCCAAGCAGCTCGCCGATCTCGAATAATTGGACTAATTGGGTCTCCTGCTCGAGCTCGAGCAGAGATTGCTGGAAGTGCCACTCGGACTCGGCCGCGCGCGCGAGCTCCATCTGCGCCTGCGCCTGCGCCTGCGCCAGCTGCGCCTCCGCCTGCGCCCTCGACAGCGCCTCCGCCGCCGTCTCATACGAGAGGGGTGCTCCTCCGTGCATGGGAGCGTCATAGGGCGTCTCGCCCAGCAAGTGGAGCCCCTCCTCCCCCGCCTCGGCATGGGGCGACAGCGGCGGCTCGCGGTGCTCGCGACGGCGCGAGGCCAATGGGGGAGGCGCCGTACCGGGCGCGTGCTGCTGCGACGGCGCGGGCGGCGGATGCGAAGGCAGCAGCTGCGGCAGCGGCGAGGGACCGTGCGTCGGGAGCTGTGTGGGTGCCCAGGACGGCGCCACGTGCGAGTCGCGCCGCAGCTGCGTGGCGCCCAGTACGGCGCCCTCGAGGCGCCTCTGCCGTTCGCGTTCCTCCATTTGAGTCGCCCTCGCCATGCGCGCCTCCGCCTTCGCGCGCTGCTCGGCCAACGCCTGGAACTGCCCTTGGACGCTGGTGTGGAGCTGCCCTTGGACGGAGCGAGAGTGCACCTGGCCGGCGCGAGATTGCATCTGGCGCTCGTCCGCTGAGCGAGATTGCATCTGGCGCTCGTCCGCTGAGGCATCGGCGCGTGCGCCCATCAGCTGCGCCTGCGCACATTCAGCGTCCCGGCGGGCCGCCACCGCCGAGTCCGACGCCGACGCTCGGAAGTCTCTCGGAAGTCTCTCGGAAGTCTCTCGGAAGTCCGACGCCGACGCCGAGAGAGTCTGAAGTCTCTCGGAAGTCTCTCGGAAGCGGGCCAGCGCCGCCTCCGTCTCCGGCGCACCCACCGATGCGAAGTACGGAGGGGCGGAGGCGTGCGGCAGCGTCGAGTTGGGCGGAGGCGCGACCACCGAGAACTGTGCCGAAAGCGAGCACGCGGCACGGGGGGCGCCCGCCACGACGCCCGGCCCACCGCCCGGCGCCCCGCCCGCCACGACGCCCGGCGCGGCGCCCTGTGAACGGTCCGTTGGCGAGGCCAGGTGTGAACGGCCCCCTGGCGAGGGCCGGTGTGAATGTGTGCCCGAGCTGCGAGGCGGCGACATGAACTCGTCGGTGGGCGTCGTGGTGGGCGCGGCGCTGCTTGCTGGCGGTTCCGGGGGGAAGGTATTCGGGGGTGAGGTGTTCGGGGGTGAGGTGTTCGGGTAGGTGGGTTGGCGTGGCTCATAGCACTGAGGCGCGGGCTGTGGCGAAGGGGGGAGCGCATCGACTTCATGCGGGACGCCGAGCCGCGCCTCTCTCCCCCTCATCGGCCCGCCGCCTCCTCCCACACCGCCTCCTCCCACCCCAACGGCAGCAGCGCTACCCGCCAGCACGGCGCCAACGAAGCCGCCCGCCACGACGCCCGCGCCCGAGGCCGCGAAGTTGCGCTCGACACAGCGCTCGGGCGACGAGGGGTTGACGAAACCCCGTTCGGGGTGGCAGGTGGGGACAATGCGAGCGCCCGCCGTGCTGCGCGTGGCCGACGGCGCCGTGCCGGGCGCGGTGCGCGCCGTGCCGGGCGCGGCGGCGCCCGCCTCCGCGCCCGTCGCGCGCATGGGGCGGCTCGGCTTCGGTTGTCGCGCCGCCGCCGGGTCGACGCACTGCGGGCGCTCCCAGTGGACCTCGGCCGCGTACCCGCCGCTCGTGCCGCAGCCGCCGCCCACTCCGATGACGGAGGGGGGCGCCCAGTTGGGCGCCCACGACGGCGCGGGCGCCAGGGCCGCTCCGCGCGCCAACGGCAGCCCATTCACAGGCTGGTTCACAGGCTGGTTCACAGGGGCCGGCGCCGAGTTGAGCGCCGGCGCGAGTGAGTGGAGAGTGGGCGGCTGGGCGAACCGGGGCGCCGAGTTGAGCGCCACCGAGCGTGCCGCGCTGGGCGCCGTCGTGGGCGCATCCTCCGGCGGCGAAGGCGGCGGCGACATGGGATTCGAACCGCACGGCTCGAACGGCGCTACTTCCATGCCGTGCAGTAGTTCGGGCTTCCGATCGGGCGCTGTCGTGGGCTTCCGATCGGGCGCTGTCGTGGGCTTCCGATCGAGCCACGCCTCCGACCAGCGCTCCACAGCTTGGCCCAGCAGAGCCTCGCGACGCTCCTCCGCTCGCTCCGCGAGGCGCCCACGACAGCGCTCCGCGTGCTCGGCGAGGCGGCGCTTCTCGGCCTGCCGCGCACCTGTGGGGAGAGGGGCGTGGTCGCGCCGTGGTGAGCACTTGCATGCGGCGCGCGGCGTACGCGTGCTCGGCCGACCGCGCCGTCGTGGGCGACGCACCGTGCTTGAGACGTTCCGCCTCCGCCGCGGATGTCTGCGTGTCGTAAAGTTGGGGCGGCGGCGCCCGCATGAGCTCTTCACAGCCCTCGGCTGCGCCGTGCATCGCCGCTTCCGCCGCGATCACGACGCCGTAGACGGCCGCAAAGAGATCCGAATCGTTCATCGCGCCGTGGTGAGCACTTGCTTGCGCAAAGAGATCCGAATCGTCCCTCGCCGCCGCCGCCGCCTCGGGCTGCGGACTTGGCGGCCGGTCGAGGGTCACCCCCTGTGGGAAATGGAGCAAGGGCAGCACCCTGCAGGCGGGCACGCTGCAGGCGCCCACGGCAGCGCTGCAGACGCCCGCAGACGCGGCCGGCTCCGCGGATGACGACGACCCCGCGTGTGCATCGAGGGCGTTGGTCCTTGACGAACCTTGACGAACCTTGACGAACCTTGACGGCGACCCCGCGTGTGCATCGAGGGCGTTGGTCCTTGACGAACCTTGACGAACCTTGACGGACCTTGTCGGCGACCCCGCGTGTGCATCGAGGGCGTGAGGGGCATGGGAGGAGGCGTCGGCATGAGATGTGGCGGCGGGCGCGCTGTGCTGGGCATGCGCGCTGTGATGGGCATGCGCGCTGTGGTGGGCATGGGAGGAGGCGTCGGCATGGGATGTGGCGGCGGGCAGAGCGGCGGCGCTGTGGTGGGCATGCGCGCTGTGGTGGGCCTGCGCGCTGTGGTGGGCCTGCGCGCTGTGGTGGACATGGGCGCTGTGGCGAGCATGGGCGCTGCGCCACAGTTCGAGCTCTGCCTGCGCGGCTGCCAAGCTGTCCCTGGCAGTGAGCAACTCCTGTGGCTGCTGCTGCCGCAGCTCCTCGTCCTCGTCCTCGCCCTCGTCCTCGTCGTGCTGCTGCTGCTGCTGCTGCTGGACAGCGCCTGCGAGCGGTGCCGCCGTGGTGGGCATGGGCGCCGTGGTGGGCATGTGCGCCGTGGTGGGCATGGGAGTACTCCGCGGCCGCGACGGCGTCGCGCCGCTCAGCCACGCCGCACGCGCCATGGCCGCCGGACCGAGAGGATCTGGACTCGACACGTGGTTGCCTAATTTGGTATCCAAACTCGTTCCAACGACGGGGGCCGTTGCAACGGAGGTAGCTGCCACGTGGCAGCCTGACGTAACGGAGGTAGCTGCCACGTGGCAGCCTGACGTAACGGAGGTAGCTGCCACGTGGCAGCCTGACTTAGCTGGCAGCGCTGGCGGCAGCACGGGCGGCGATGGCGAGGAGAAGTGTGGCTCGGCCCGGGCGAGGACGACGCGCGCTGCATCGAGCAACGCCGCGGCGCTTGAGAGCGAAGGTGACTCGCGCGCCGGCGCGCCGCCGTGCTCGGCGGCGTGCACGTGGGCAAACGCCTGTGCGAATGCATGCACGTCGGGCACGCCGCTGCTGCCGCTGCCGCCGCCGCGCGCACGGCCGCCGCGCTGCTGCCGCCGCTGCTGCCGTTGATGGCGCTCCTCGTCCTGCGCTCCTCGTCCTGGAGAGGAGAGGGCGCCGTAGTGAGCACTTGCATGCTGCTGCCGTTGATGGCGCTCCTCGTCCTGCGCCTGAAGCCAGCGCTGCTGCTGCTCGAGCTGCTGAAGCTGCTGCTGCTGTTGTAGCTGCTGCTGAAGCTGCTGCTGAAGCTGCTGCTGCTCGTACGCGTACTCGTCCTCCTCCTCACCCTTGGGGAGATTCGATCTCATCGGCTGAGATGCGATCTCCTCCTCACCCTCGGGGAGCCGATGGCGGCGCCGTGAGCTCAGGCTGGGAGATCGTGAGCTCAGGCTGTGAGGTGGCGGAGGCGGTAGGTGCGGCGGTAGGTGCGGCGGCGGCGGCGGCGGCGGCGGCGGCGGCGGCGGCGGCGGCGGCGGCGGCGGCGG
>PJAB01001503.1:0-14031 GCA_002887195.1 Chrysochromulina parva
ATACGGCTCTAGTTTCCGGCGTTGAGTTGGTAGTTGTTATTCAGGGTACGAAGGCTTCCTTCTCCTACACCGACCCGGTCCGGTGTCCCCTGGTGTGCGCTTCGCACGCTCATCGACGCTCGCTAATAATACATTTGGTGTTTTTCGATCCGACGAATCTCTCCGGAAATTCAAGGCGACCATACAACAATGCTGCCATGGCCGATCGCTTTGGTGGCCCTGCACCTCGGCTTGGTGTTGCACGGCGAGGTCAGGTCATTGCTGGCGTCCACGGCCGATCGCTTGGCCTTGGCCAACCGTACAACGGATACCATGTGTCCAGGCCAGCGGCGAGCGTTCCAGCATGCACATACGCATTTTGTGGAGGAGAAAACCGGGTCTATCGTGCACATCGGCGGTTCGGTTGCGGCTGGCACCGGGTGCAGCCAACATGGCTTTGGCGAGGCGCGTGCGTGCTCGTACGGTGCCCGCTTTGCAGCCTCTCTCGCGCGCGATCTTGGCCTGCCAACAAAACCAATTTCGTACATCAATCATGCGGTGGGCGGCAGCACGACGGGCAGTGCCATTCCCCAGCTCCCGTTCCTAGTCTCTGCAGGCTTGGACGCAGGCAGCTCGTCGCACGCGTTGAAAGCTGCTGATCTCATTCTGATCGACTTTGCAGTGAACGACTGGCAGACTTTGCAGGACTGGAGTGGGTCTGAGGAAGAGATCCAGGTGCACGGCCGGGGGGGCGCCAAGTTGACGGCCGATGCGTCGGCATCCGCCATGCGAGCGTACGAGGATGTGGGTGCAGCGACTGAGGTCATGCTGCAGTACCTGCTGAGCCACTACCCAAGCAGTGCCTTATGGATGGTCCAGTTGAGCTGCTGCCTGCCTCCGACTTGCTCCGGCAGCGACGTAGCGCGCTACACTGCTGCCACGCGCGCTCATCGCGATGTGGCCTCTGCCTATGGGGTGGCGCTGTGGCACTTTGAGGACCATCTCGACGGAGCGTGCGACGAGCGCGCGTACGACCTCGTGGGTCACCCTAGGTGGCCGACGCATGCTTTGGTCGCGGAGGCTCTCTTCGCAAGCTGGGGAGCGATGCAGGCGCGCCTCGAGGATCGTGACGGGCGGCATGCGGCCGTTCATTGCTGCGGTGCGGCGGGGCATGCGGCGAGGTCTACAGCAGAGCACCTACAACTGCTCTCTGCTAGTCCTGGCAGAGACTCGACTGCTGGCAGCGCTAGCGTGGCTCCGTGCACACCAGGCGCCCAGCACGGCGCCACGCTCTTCGATGAGCGCGCAAGGGATCGCTTCGCGGTGTGTGAGGCGCCGCTCGCCGTGTACGACGCACTCGTGGCATGGGTGCACTCCAACGCATCCTCGAGCTCGTGGAGAGATCCTCCGAGATCTACCTCGAGCTCATCGAGAGATCCTCCGAGATCTACTTCGAGCTCATCGAGAGATCCTCCGAGATCTTCGAGCTCGTCGAGCGACCTGCGTGCAGAGCCTTCGCTGCTGTCAAGACTTGTGAAAAGAGGCCATGGCGGCGGCGGCAATGGTAGCTCTGAGACCTCCTCAGGATCTCGAACGAGTGGCATCCAAGGTGGCGTCCACGTCGCCTTCGGTACGTGGGCTCTCTACGCTGACCGTCCAGAGAAGCCTGGCTGGATCACCTCGGGTGTTGCCTCGGCGATCGAGTTCGAGCTCCGCTTCGGTGGCTCGCCGCGGCTGACCATCATCTATGAGCGCTCGTACGAGGGCTTCGGCTCGGTGGTCGTGCAGCTGCTACGGCGTGAGCCTGATGGCGGGAATGCTCAGGTGCTCAACGGCCAGGTTCTGCTCGACGGCCTGCATCGCGATACGCGCAACGTGACGCTCACAGAGGTGGCCACCCTGAACGTCAAGATGCCAGCCATGGCCCGATTCCCTGGCGGCTTCAACGTCCGCCCGTACACGTCTGATCTGGTAGCTCGGCTCACGTTTCGGCCGCGCGGGACAGGCAGCAAGTTCAAGCTGCGTTACGTGGGAAGCTGCTAGAATAGAAGATGTTGGTAGAGGTGGCCATCACACATCTCAGATTCCCTGAACAGGGAATTTTCGAAGACTTTAGACTAAACGGTGAACGGGTGTAGAGACGACTCTTGAGACGACTTCCGACACAATGTCCGACACATGCGACATGGTCCGACACGAGTCCAAAGCTGTTCGGTTTGCAATGTCGAAACGAAGGCGCACGAGAACATCGTCAGTCGTGGCTTGGCTGGGGGTGACGGGGGTTTCTATAGGATACGTATCCCATGTATCTTGCATGCATCATGCATGTATCGTGCATGTCGTTTCGATGTGTCCCGTACGTCGTTTTCTCTACGAAAATCGAAATAACTTTTGTACAGGACGATGGCTGCGGGCCGTGTGTGCCAGCGCACGCCAGCGACGCGACATCGACCTGCATCGCGGGCTGCTCCCTGCATGCGTTCTGGCTCGGTGACTTTGCGAAAAGGTCAGCTCAGAACACCACACACGAGCGCGCGCGCACCGCCGCCTCGGCCACACCCGACACCGCACTACCACACACGAACACTGCCACGCAGCTGTAACGTCGCGCTGTTGACTACCGGTACCGGCGCGGCGGGGATTCCAAGGATCCGGGCTCCCGCTCCCCAACCCGACCTAAAAGCGGACCCCCAGCCGACTTCCTTCGCATGGTCGGCCCTCTAGTACCCCCTCCCTTTGGCCGGAAGGCCCCTTCTACTGACACCTTCAAAGCCTAAGGGGGTGAATGCACACGCGCTGCGGCCCATGCCTGTTGCCTCCATCGAGCCAGCACTACAGTACTGCCAGTCTCAAACTCTCAATCTTTCCGTGTGGCGACTGCCTCTGGCCTGGTTCTGGCCTGGCCTGACAGGTGCTCTCCTAGCTCTCTCCTGACGCTCGATGTATTCCTGACGCTCGATCGTAGCCCTGCTCTGACATGTTGTATAGCAACTCCGCTCGGTGGGTGCAGACGACATTGCTCCATTGTCGCGTCTCGAACGCATCCATCCAGCACGGCCCAGAGATGGGTGCGACAGTGTCCCAGGCCTCCATAAAGCATGTGTAGCCGAGCGCTCCGAGCCATTGCTGTGTAGCCTTGAGGCTGCGTCTTTCCGAAAGGGGGACCGCAGATCCCCAATAGCCAATGCTATGGTACTCAAATTCGACGAAAACAACTCGATGCGCTGCGAGTACCCTACGCATACCCTCAAGCACCAGGGCGTCATAGCCTTCAGTGTCAATGACCACTGCCCAGACCTCGTCCAGGCGTTGGCGCAGCATGAACTCGTCGAGTGTCAAGACTTGTATAGTGCGCTTATTCTGACCCCACCTCGCCCCCACGCGGTTGGCAAAGGCTCCGTCTTTGAGAGAAACAGTTTCATAGCCCGCAGAACCTGCAGGCTCAGGCGCCAAGTATGTCGCATTCGAGATTGCATAATCGTGCACAAATGCAACATCTGATAACCTAGTGAAGTTGATGAGCCATCTCAGCAGCTGCCGATTCGACGGCAGTAGCTCCAGCAAGTGCACGTGCACCGTCCGCTCCCGGCGGTGCGCTTGCTGCTGATGTCGCAGCCGATATCTCCCTGATGTTTCGAGGCACGCGCCATCTGTTTTATCGTTGAGATAGTCATGCTTCTTGCCATCACCTTGACCTGTGGCGTATGCCAAAATGGCCTTTTGCCACGCTTGCGGGTCCAGCCGTTGCCATAATGCATTGGACCAGAGCGTGGCAAATGAAACAAGATTGTAACCCTTGTTCGCCCCAACGTTGATCACGATGACTGGTTCAGTGTCATTAGCTGGGCGAATCGCGCCATATGACTCAGCTGCATGAAAGGCCCACGGAGCTTGTGTGCATCCTCGCCAGCCTTGCCAGCGATCCTTGCCAGCGATCAGATTGGATGCGTCCATCACGCAGGCTGCCAATTTGGTCGAATTCGTCCGCTCCATGAGAGGAAAGGCTAGTGCGATGGCAGTGCACGATGGCACTTGCGCTTGCGCTACAGTATACGGTACAGTATACCGGTAACCCTTTTAAGGTTTGTTTGGTTCGTTACGCAAGTTTCCAAAGTCGAAGTTTTCCACTGCCACCATCCGAATGTAAAAGAGCATGTAAGATACATATTTGAGATACATCAGGATACATGAAGGATACGTGCGAGGGATACCGGTTTCCCAGAGTTTCGCGAAATTTAGAGAAAAATTTGTCTGCAGGATACATGCACCATACATCAGAATACGTTCATATTGGAATCCCCCCCAAAACGTATACAGGAAACCCCACCGCACCCCGGCCGTGGCAGCGGGACACTCGCGGCTGCAGGGGGCTGCACAAGGCTGCACAAGGCTGCACGCGCGACGTATGAGAAAAAGGCTACACCGAGGCGCTCGCGCGTCCGCGCTGCCGCAGCGGCCGCTGCCGCGAACAGCGGGGCCCGTACTATCGGATTACTCTTTGGTGGTGAGGTGGCAAGGGCATGCAAGGGTGAGGTGGTACTTGCCTCGCCCCAACCTTCTGCCGATTAACGGCCTGTGTATAGCCAGGTTGTGTCGGCCACACCTCCGTCCATAGCGATAGAGGCCCTTGTGCTAGGGGGTCCGGAGAGAGTGCGCGTCGTGTGTTTCACAGCCAAGTCAAGTCAAGTCTATACAACAGACAACCATACGGAAGCCTATCGAATGTGCTCCGGAAGCCAGCAGGGGAGGACGGGAGTGGGCGGACTTGACTTGACTTGACTTGACTTGACTTTCACAGCCAGGAGCTACAGCTCCGAATGAATACTGCCTTCCTAACGAGCGAACAGAAGTAGTCGGCCGCGGACGCCGACACGCGGACAAGGTCGAGATGAAAGCTGCGACCCTGACGACGACGGTGCTCCTCATCCGCCACGGGGATCGCTACGACTACCATGTCGGGAAAGACGTGTGGAAGACGCGCTGTAAGAGCAGCGGCGGATATCTCACGCCCAGTGACACGCCGCTATCCGCCAGTGGCCACCAGCAGGCTCGTGAGACGGCGGCGTTTATTGCCCGCAATAAGAACATTGATGCCGTTGTCTGCTCGCCCTACTTGCGCGCGCTGCAAACGGCGCAGCCGCTCGCCCATGCATCCGGACGGTCCCTCTGGGTGGATTTCGCCTTCGCCGAGTCTCATCAGAAGCCTACCGCCCTGCCGCCGCTGGCTGCGCGGGTGCCGTACTTCCCTGAGATTGACGAATCGTACCAGCCGATGATGCCTTCGGTGGTGGTAGACGATGCGGACGGAGCCGAACCTGGCATAGAGCCTCGGCTTGAGCACATGCGGCGCATGTTGCACGTGGCTCGAACGCTGCCGCGCCATCCCAGTTTGGCGGGCAAGACGGTGGCAGTCGTCACTCACGGCGCCTCGCTCGCTCTGGTCGCCGCACTCATGGGCACAACCTCGCTGGCTGCAGCAGGCAAAATGGCCGCCTGCGGTATCTACGAGCTCCGCTTGGAAACTGTCAGCGACGGCAGTGCTGCCCCTGTGGTGAAGCTTGTCTCATCAGGCGAAGACGCGTCGGCCTACCTGAGCGCGAGAGCCGGCGGGACGGTGGCGTGGGGCTTTGCGGACAGCAATGAACCGCTCGAGTCGACTGAGGCCTTGTGGCAGGAGGCGTTGCGGCTCGGGCCGACGGACCTCACCAAGCTGTCCACCAAGCTGTCCTCATGGGAGCCGCAGCTCACGCCGACGGCCGGGGCCCAGGACGACTCGTACGCGCCCGAGAGCCTTGTGGGAGGCCGGTGATGTTTTTGTCGTAACAGGCGGCGCATGCGCGCTGTCTCGTGCGGCGCGGCCGGGGGCACGGCGGGGTGGGGCCGCCTCGCGCGGATTGGGTAATTTCCAAAGTGTATAAGACTCAGACGACCTGAGTGAGAGTACAGAGAGAGATCGGTCGGCCGGCGCATGCCGGCGGGACTCTCACCAATGAGGGGGGGGGGGTGAGACGGTGCCCCCTTAATTAAGTCAAGTCAATCTGAAGTCTATCGCGTGAATTGCATGAATTGAGAATGAAGCGACTGTGTCTGTGACGTGTGCGAGGTGTTGCCCTTCACGCTTTTGAGTTTGGTTTGTGCGTGTTGGCGTGTGTTGTGAATGAATTGCGTGTACCGCTCCACGAGAGGGGAGGGAGGTACCGGTACACGGGTACAGTAGTACCGGGATTAAATCCGGGTACCGGGTATCGGAGGAAGAGTCGGGCAAAAAGTTGTCGTCCTTTTGCATCGTCCTTTCGGCACCATGCGCTGCCGGCGCAGCATCCAGAGTATCGCCGGCGCGCTCCGAGACGTGGTTGAGCGCGCGGGTGGCTCGGGCGTCTCGGCGTCGCAAGGCAACATCTTGTTCGGCGCGTCCTCCTCTTCCCGTGTCAACAAGGTGCAGTGGGCGGCCGCTGAGGTCGGTGTGTCTTACAGGCAGGTCGAGATCTCGACCTCCGAGCTGAAGCTCAACGACAACTACCTGCGAATCAACAGCAAAGGCACTGTGCCCACGTGGGTGGAGTGCGACTCGCCCGTGCCGTTTGTGCTCAACGAGTCCAACACGATCGTTGCCCACCTCGCGATGACACAGGGCGGGAGCAGGCTCGACCCGAGGGACCCGCGGCTCCGAATGCTTGCGTGGCAGTGGCAGGAATACGGCGAGACCACGCTGCAGCCAGCGCTCTCGCCCGTGTGGTGGGGCTACAAATTCGGCTCAGGCTACCCTCTTGGGCAAGGCAGCGCACTTGTGCCTCTCGAGCCAGCCAAGCTCGCGGCGTCCGTCCAGAAGGCCATCCGCGCGTGGGCCGCCGTCGACGCACACCTGGCCGCCGACGGCCGCCCGTTTATGCTCGGCGACGACCTCACCTTTGGCGACATCACGTGCGGCGTGCATGCAAACCGTCTCTTCCAGATGGGTGCCGAGGGGCCCGACGGCCGTTTCGGGCGTCTCCGAGCGCTCCGGGCATGGTATGATCGGCTGCTCGCGCGCCCCGCATACGTCAAACTCGTGGTGGCACCCACGCTGAAGGTTTGAAACGCGTGGGGTTTGCAGGCGTCGTTGTCGTTGAACTCGCGCATGGAGTTCGACGACCCGGGAGTCAGACGACCTGAGGTGCACTCTCGTCTCGCGTTGCACCAGGAGACCCGTGATAGTGCTTGCCGTCGCCGCCGACACAACGGTAGCCGCGGCTGTGTAATCAACCAGGTGTCTCTATCCATGCAACTTCTCGTGACTCCGTGACTCAACGCGAACGGACCAACACTAGAGATTATCGCGCACCTGTACATTTTGCGAAACTGCGGGTCCCGCCGCTCGCCGTTGACTACCTCTTCGTGAGGTCGTGGCTCGCGTCGCCCTGGTCGATACCCAGCTTGGCACGCATTTCGGCCAGCTCCTTCATCTCCCGTTCCGTGTCCTGGCGCTTCTGCATCTTCGTCTGTTGGTAATAGAGCACGACGAGGTATCGGCCGCACACGTTGAAGCCCGAGAGGTGGTCGACGGCGGTCTTGGCATCAAAAATGTCTTCGTACACCACGAAAGCGGTGCCGCGCGTGTCCGCCGCGTTGCCCAGCCGGATCTGCCGGATGGCGCCAAACTTGCCAAAAATGTCGTACATCTCCTCGGCAGTGATCTTAAAGGGAAGGTTGCGCACGTAGAGCGCGCGGTTGACCTCGGGCGGCAGCCGCAGCTGCTGGCGCTGCCGGGCCGCCATCGGGCAGGAGGGGCGAGCGGGAGACGACGGAGCTTCCAAGCCGGGCGACCAGCGCGAGGTCGATGGAAGCAAAAGTCCAGAGAAATCGATTGCCTCGCGCCATCGCGGGCGCGGAATCGCAGGTTCGCCACCTTCTGACCACAAGACGTAGCTGTCATCTCGAAGGGCGGCGAACGCTCGCGCGGAATTACTTCGAAACATCTTGATCAGAAATCGAAGTCCGCGAGGGAGGCGCGAAAGAAATGGCGACTGGCGGGGAGTCGGAAGGCAAGAAACGGCGCATCAACGCCGACGAGGATGAGGAGATGCCGGAGGCATCGGCGGCTGCGGCACCGCGCCCGCTGCCCGCGCCCCCGAGCGCCGCGCACGAGCAGTTCTCGCCCGAGCTGCTGCGTCTGTGAGCAGCCATGTCATCCGCACTCGCCGGCGCTCGTGCCGCCCCAGCTTGCGATAAGCCTGACGCGACCGTCGCATGCGTCTTCGCAGGTATTACGACCGCCTCTTCCCGGTAGTGCAAATGTGCCGCTGGCTCAGCTACGGCACGCAGAACGAGGAGGCGGCGGGCGCCAACCTGCTGCACAAGCGCGAGCTCTCATTCACGACGGGCGACGACGTTTACATCCGGTACCTGAGCTACGAGGAGCCGGCGGCGTTCAAGAAGGACCTGCTCAGCAAGCTACCGCACAAGATCGACATTGGCGCCATCTTCTCCGCCGCGCCGCGCGACCACAAGAAGTTCAAGCTCTTCGAGCCGCACCAGCGCGAGTTCATCATCGATATTGACTTGACCGATTACGACTTCCTCGATGTGGACGTGAAGCGGCTGGAGACGTGCGACCGGTGCTGGCCGCTCATGGCGCTCGCCTCGCGCGTCCTCACCGCCGCCTTGCGCGAGGACTTTGGCTTCGAGCAGCTCCTCTGGGTCTATTCGGGTCGCCGTGGTATCCACTGCTGGGTCTGCGACCCGCGTGCACGCAAGATGAGCAACGAGGTGCGCTCGGCGGTGGCGGACTACCTCGGGCCCCAGCTAAACGCGGCCACGGGCCGGCTCAAGGTGTCCATCCCCATGCACCCCTTCCTGAGATCAGCCTACGACAACGAGCTGCTTCCCTTTTTTAGAGAGAAAATCCTCGCGTCGGAAGCCAGCGGCGGCTTCGGCATGCTCGACGTGCCCGCGCGGCAGGCGAAGCTGCTCGATATGTTTGGGGACGAGGAGCTCAAGGAGGAGTTCCTCGACCTATGGGCCCGCAAGGACGAGCCCGGCCTCAAGCGCTGGCAAGGGCTCACAGGGAAGGTCGAGACGAAGTTTAAGAAGCACGTGTCGACGATCGTCGAGATCGTGTTCACGTACACGTACCCGCGGCTCGATGTGAATGTGTCCAAGGGCATGAATCACTTGCTCAAGTCGCCATGGTGCGTGCACCCCAAGACGGGGCGTGTGTGCGTGCCCGTCGAGCCAGAGCAGGCCTCCACCTTCGACCCGTCCTCCGTGCCCACGCTTCGCACGTGCGCCGACCAGCTCGATGCTGCGGGTAGGGCCAAGGAAGGCGATACGCGCCCCGACATCTCGCGCACGCAGCTCGCGCAGTACGAGGCGGCCTTTGACAACTTCCTCAAGCGGTGCGAGAGTGCGCAGCGTCAGGAGCGCGCGCGCGCAAAGACAAGCAGTCTCGACTTCTAATCTCCCCACAGCTCGGGCGGTCTGATATCCCCACAGCTCTCCCCACAGCTCGGGCGGTCTGATCTCCCCACAGCTCTCCCCACAGCTCGGGCGGTCTGATCTCCCCGCAGCTCTCCCCACAGCTCGGGCGGAGCACGGGCGGGCGGCGGCGGGGATCTCCCCGCCGCTCTCCCCACAGCTCTCCCCACAGCGCGGAGCACGGGCGGGCGGCGGCGGGGATCTCCCCGCCGCCAAAGCGCCCCGAGACTCGCCAGAGGGCCTAGCGAGCAGGGCGGCACGCGCGCGGTTGGGAGTGGGGCGGGCGATGTTGGAGCATAGGACGGAGCGGGCCGAGGCTCCGTCCCGGCAGCGAATGCGGGTGCGCCCACGTCGCAGGAGCCGAACGCGAAGCGGGGCGAGGCGGCTTCTCTAGGCGGTACTGTATTGCACTCTCTATTCTGACATGCCATGAACATGCCATCCGATCCGACGTTTCGGTTTCCGACGTAACCGCTAAAGCTTACACCGCAGCCGACCGCATCTCACACGTGCCGCGCCCGGCAGTGCCGGACGGCGGACGCGTCCCCGCGGTATGCACCCTGCCACTGCCTAACCCGCTGCCGTGCGATGCTACCAAGCTGTCGCACTCTCTCGACTCTGGAACTCTGGTCACATTCGTGATTCGATGGCCTAGCTGCTACCTGCATGCGTGCATGGCCATGCTGCACTTTTGCTGCACTCACTCATCATGGTTCATGCGCGATCTCAGATCTGAGATCAGTTGACCCGCGAAGCAGGTACCTTTTCGACGTCGTCATTGTCGAGCCGCTTAAAGATGGCGTGCGGGTCTGTGCTGCAGCTGAAAGTCGTGTGTACGATGCTCCTGCCCTTCATCTCCTCCTCGCCCGCGGTGCCCATCGGCTCGGTAGTCAGACCGACTAGCTTGAGAGCATCGCCGAGGCACGTATCGGCACCATCAGTGCTTCTCCAGCAGTCCTCGATGTGAACGATCCGCCCGAGAATCTTCGCATCCCCCGATGCATTTGTGATGTACGTACTCGAAACGTTTGCGAACGCGCTCGGATAGCGCGGGATGGTGCAGTCAAACAACGTGCCGGCTGGAGTGAAGCGGTGGAAGGATGAGAATTGCCTGGCGAGCTCGTCTCGCTCCAGATAAAAGAGAGCGGCCTTCGGGTTCTGCTTGAATGATGTGAGGGCGTCCGTCCAAGACTTCATGGCCTTCGCGTTACGCGCCTGCGCGCACTTTGACGACCCATCATCCGTTGCCGTGTGCTGTCCGCCCGTATCGGCGTTCATAAACTGCGGGAACAGCTTGAACGTAATGGTGCAGTTCGAGCGCGGGCACACGTCTTCCGGGACGCTCTGGCACAGCCGATCACGAATGCGCACGAAGTACTCGGCTATGTTGTAGTCCAGACCTTGGTACAGCGAGGCGTCGTCGGAGATATTCGCCGGCCTCAGGTTACGAGGTATGGATTTGAGCGCGTGCTCGAACTTCAATGTCAGCTGCGTGTTGGTCTTTTCCTTGAGGGACCCAGTGTCCGCATCAAAGATTGCGTGTGTAGACTTTGGGTCGTCATGCTCATCGCACTCGGCGATCTCGTTCGTGGACCACAACGAACCGGGACTACGGGCGAACGGTTCCCCAAGGTCGAACATGCACGGATGGGTCCCGAGTGCATCCCCAAAGTTTGACGTGCCGCTTCCATGGTCAGAGACAATGACGAGCAATTCCGCCCGCACTTCGGGCTGTGCCTCGTGCTCCTGTGCACTCGGAACGTCGTCAGATTCGTGATCATGATGATCATGATCACCGTGGTGCGAATGCAGCATGACCGACTCCCAAGTTATTGGCTCAAAAGGCACGCCGACGACCATTACATGAAGGAGAGCCAACATTTTTGCTGTCCCAATATGGAAATTTACATGCAGAAATTTACAATTGCATGCAAGTCAAGAGCAGTTCATGTGAATTCGGTTGAGATTCTTGAGAACAAGTGGCCATCCTTATACGGCGATCTCTCGATTAAATCCGGAAGGAGAAATCAGAAAACGGCATCCGAACGGGTGACGAGTGTCGAGTCAAATTCGAAGACTTCGCGACTGCCGACTCAATGAGACAAAGTGCATGCAAGCGTCTTTTTCATGCTTTTTGGAACGCAAAGATCTGTAGGATTGCACGGCGGTGGTCACATTGCGCAGACACACACCGACGGCCCTCTGTGCGGCAAGGCCTGCACGACCGCGGTCCCTTCCTTCGTTGCATGGGAGCATGCTTCCCGTTGACCCACCCATTTGCGCTTTGGCTCGCGAGCCGACAGACCCAGCGGCGAGGCCGAGGGCGCTCATTCCCCACGTCCGCACGGCTCCCCGCGCTCACAACAGCGCTCAACACAGCGCTCACAGTGCTCAACGGTGCTCACACCGCGCTCAACACGGCGCTCAACGATCACTCCTCGGCGGCGGCGGCAGCGGCGGCGGCAGCGAGGATCTTGTTGTACTTGTCGACCTCGAGTTGCCTCTGGACCGCGACGCGCTCGAGCTTGGAGTCGATGGTCTGCAGCTGTCCGTCGAGCCAATCGCGAGTGGCCATCGAGAGCATCTGCAGCCTCTCGATCTTGTCCACGTTGGCCGCCTCGTTCTGCTTCAGAGCGCCGAGCGCGATCACAAACTCTTCCTTCTTAGTCTCGAGCTCCTTGACGATGGGCAGGCGCTCCTCGAGCAACGCGTTGCGCAGCGGCTCGTACTTCTTGCGAAGCGGGTCGAGCGCGTACAGAACCTCCGTCGCCAGAGGCGCCGCTGAGGCGGGGTTCTGGCCGGTGATCAGGTTGGCCGCCACGCATACCTTGGCCTCCCACGGAGGGGCGCACACGTAGATGGGGCCGTCGACCATCGCGTCCTGGCACGAGCCGGGGCTCATGCCCGACCCCTTGGCCACCACCGCCGCTTTGCCCACCGCCTCCTCCTCCGCGTTCGAGAAGCCGGTGCATTCCTTGCCCGCGAGCAGCTTGGAGCCATCGGAGAGGACGACGTTGACCAGCGCCGCCGGGCCGTGGCACACGGCAGATACAATCTTGCCCGTCTCGAAGAGCTTCACCGCGAGCTTCTTCGAGTCCTCATTCTCGGGCAGGTCGAAAACCGGCCCATAGCCACCAGGGAAGAAGAGCACGTCGTAATCGAGCTCCTCGCGCGCCGCCACATCTGCGAGCTTCAAGTGGCTCGCGAGCATAGCTTTGGACTCCTCGTTCTCGGCCCACGCGATGGACGCTTTCTCGCCCGACGACCTCGCATCATCAAGCGAACTCGGGTCAATCTGAGAGCAGCCGAGGGGCGAGGCAATGTCCAGCTTCCAGCCGGCGGCCTGCCACCGCATCACCGCGTGCGTCAGCTCCGTGAGATAGAAGCCGGTGGGCGTCCCGTCCGGAAGAGCTGTCGAGGAGGTCAGCACGATCAGGACCTTCTTCGGGGTCATGATAGCCTTGGCCTCGGCCACGGGGTCCACCTCTGAGTCACCCATTGTCGTTCCGCAACTGACCGCCCTGGGTGTGAACTGTGAAGCCAACGCGGCTCTGATATGTATGTGAACGCGTTGGAGTGTTGAAATTACACTGAGTCTCAGCTCTCAGGCGAGTCTTTCTCACGGGAAGCGCTACCTGCCGCCTCGCGCGCTTGACCTTGTCCTTCCAGGACGCCCTCAATTTTGAATTCGTATGTCAGGACAAATTGTCAGGACCTCAGGACTCAGGTGTCAGGTATGTTAGATGTGAGCACCAGTTAGCCCCATAATGCATAAAGAACGCTGTCACAATCCACACGGGCAATGCACACACAGCGGCACGGCAGGCGACCGTACTACACGATAGAACAACACGACCATGCAGCGCACACCACTCATCGAACGGTTCACACTCGCACAACATAGGTTGGGGACACAAATTGAGAGGCACGAACCCTCCTGTCCATGTCCGGCGTTCCCGGCTCTCACACGGCCGGCTGGCTTGACAGCTCATACACAGCTTATTCAAGGCGCAAAGCGTGATGCATTCAAGGCGAGGCGAGAAGACTGAAGTCTGAATGTTGCTCTCTCTGCTCCTCCTTCTCCCAGCAGCACACATGCATGCCCCATAGCTCGCCGCCACGGATGTTGGGGCGGGCGGCGTCTCACGCACTGGAACGGCCGCTCAGTCAGCCGCCAACGAAGGCGTGCGGCCTAGAAGAAGACACCTTCTAGGCCGTTGCCGCCGTTGCCGCCGTTGCCGCCGCCGCCGTCGTCGTCGTCGTCGCCGCCGCCGCAGTCACGCCGCGTGCGCTCGAGCTCAGCGAGCTCACTCACGCCCGAGGCGCCAAGTGACGAGGGTGCATCAAGCAAGTCAAACAACGCTCCGGGGCTGCCTAACGACGAAGGGGAGGGCGGATTGGGGAAGTCGAACATGTCTGGGGACATTGACGGAGCCGAGGAAGGAGCCGAGGGCGGAGCCGAGGGTGCGTCGAACATGCCGAACATTGACGGAGCCGAGGGTGCGTCGAACATTGACGGAGCCGAGGGTGCGTCGAACATTGACGGAGCCGAGGGTGCGTCGAACATTGACGGAGCCGAGGGTGCGTCGAACATTGACG
>PJAB01001504.1:0-14024 GCA_002887195.1 Chrysochromulina parva
CAGGCAGCAGCGGCGCGGGAAGCAGAACGAAAGGCTCTTGATGAGGTGAAAGCAAAGATACGTGCGGACATCAAGCTGGCGGCAAGTGAGAAGGAGCAGCGAGTGGCGGCAGCGGAGAGGCTATATCGTGCCCACGGTTCGCCCACTCGCTCGGCGCTCCTCTCCGGCCGCTACCAGATTCACACGGGCCTCCAGGATGGCATCATCCAGGACTGGGCGCGCGTGTGCCTGCCGCCCTCGTTTGGCACGCTGGGCGACGCCTTCACCAGCCTAGGGTACCGCAGTGCGATGATCGGAAAGTGGCACGCGGGCATCTATCGCGACGCGTGCCTGCCCTGGAACCGCGGCTTTGCGACCTACTTTGGCTACCTGACCGGCAGCGAGCTTCATTACACCAAGATCAACCGAACGCCGCGAGGCAGCCCCCCGGGAAGTAACAGCTCGACACGGATGTACCCGGACCTTCGCACCGAGGCAGGGCCCGTGCGCTCGTATTGCATCACTCCCCCGCTCGACCCACCCGCGCCGCCCGCGCCGCCTTGTGGCCTGCCCGGCCAGCCGCCGTGCTCGTATACTCAACGCTCGGGCTATCTCCCAGGCGGCCACGACGCCGTCGAATATCAGCACACGACGCTCGATCTCGCAAAGGCGAGCTGCGATGCGCTTGCCAACTGCTCGGCGATCACCTTTGAGGCGGCCGACCCCGCCGACTGCGAGAGCGCTCCGTACTGCAAGATCTTCTTCAAGACCGCCGAGGCGGGCACGAGTGCCAGTGGTGATGGATGGCTCACGTACTTCAAGTATCCGGTGCCGCCGAGCTCCGAGGGAGATCAGAGTTGCTACTCAACACACTTGTTCACGGCGGAGGCGATCCGAGTGATCCAGGGCACGCCCCCTACGAAGCCGCTCTTTCTGTACCTAGCCTTGCAGGACGTGCACGAGCCGTTGGAGGTGCCGGCCAAGTACATCGCGCCCTTTACCGGTACAATCATGGACGGCGGCCGGCGCACGTACGCAGCGATGGTGTCGGTGGTGGACGAGTGCTTGGCGAATGTCACGGGGGCACTCAAGGCGGCTCGGATGTGGGAGAATACCATCCTCGTCGTCTCGAACGACAATGGCGGCTGGATGGGATACGGCGGGCTGAATACGCCCTACCGAGGGCACAAGACTACGCTGTGGGAAGGTGGCATCCGCGGCATCAGCTTTGTGGTCGCGCCCGGCCGCCTCACTCCCGGCAGCTCTTTTGGTGGGCTATTCCACGTGACTGACTGGCTGCCGACACTCGTCGCCGCTGCCGGAAGCACGGCCGCCAGTCTGGGGCCCACGTTCGCCGGGCTGGACGGCATCAATCAGTGGCACGCGCTTACGGCAGTGCAGCCACCAGTGGGGCGCCGTGACGGGCGCGGGAGGGCGCTCTTGGCGCCTTCGGATGCGGCCGAGTTCCCGCGTACCGAGATCCTACACAACATTGAGGGTGTCGAGGGCAGCGGCGTGGCCGTGGTTCGCGTGGGCGCCTACAAGCTACTGCACCGCATGCAGGCCGCCCGTGGCTTTGATGGGTGGTGTGATCTGTGTAACCGCACGGGGGGCTGTTGGATTCCGCCCAACGCCGGACCGTCAAGTCAAGTCAAGTCGAGTCAAGTCAAGTCGAGCGCCGTACCGGGCGCCGGCGTGCCGAATGGCACGACTGTCGCCTTCGGCGGGCAGCTGTGCTGCTTCAGTGCGCCGCCCTCAGACGCCAATGCCACGTCCTCGTGCCCCCCCGCCCTCGCCAACCATTCCGAGCCCCTCCCCGAATTCCTCTTGTTTGACATCGACGCCGATCCGGCTGAGAGGCAGGACCTCTCTCAAGCCCTGCCGGAGGTCGTGCAGCAACTCAAGGGGCGCCTCGACGCGTACAATGCGACCAACGTGCCGTGCTGCATCTGCACGGGCTCGGCGCGCACGGAGGAGATGGACCAGCCGCCCGAAGATGGCTACTGGATGTCCTTCCGCGACCAGTCCGACAACCCGGACCCTAACTGCAAGCTCCAGAATCGACCGCCGCCGGGCGGTGCGCAGGCGGAGGAGGCATCGGCTGGTCTGGGCTGAACCGTCTATCAGGAGTGTGCAAAACGGACCACTGGTGTGAATGAGAATGTGAAGCCTCTCAAGTTTTTGCCAAAGCAACCGCTACTCCACTCGCCGCTCTCGCCGCTACCTCCGCACACAGCCAATGCCCAGCTCAAGTCGCGAGCGCGAGGGCGCCTATATGGAGCGTGTCGAGAAGGAGATCTCGGCTTGGATGGAGGGACCTCGTCGCGGTGACCCATTCTCCCAACCGCCCTGGGCTGTCGACCTGCCGCCGCAACCAAAGCCAAAGCCCACTGGCAGCTCAATGCTCTCTGGGGGCTCGCGTGCGTCACGCCGATCGAGCGCATCGGGAGCTTCTAAAGCTGCTGCAGCCGCCGATGGCGACGATGGCGTGCGCAGCGTGCTCTCCGCCGCGGGTGGCCAAGACGGGCTGAGCACCCTCTCGTGGCGCACGCCTTCATCGATCCGCTCGTCGGAGCCGTCCGCGATTGCGCGCAACAAGATTGCCGAGCTCCAGCTGCGCGTCGAGCTCGAGAGGGTCACGCGGCTGCAGCGCGAGATGGAGCTGGAGCAACAGCGCAAGGATGGGCTCATTAAGGATGCGGGCTCGGCGCTCGGAGGTTTGCGCAAATGAACTCAGGGGAGTCAAGGGCTGCCTCGGCCTCGTGATTGGTGCTCAACGTACTGTCGACTGCATGATCGGAGACCTGAGCGCGAGGTATATGTCCCAAGGGTCAGTAGCGGTGTCCCCAGGACCGTTTTCTGTCCCCCGGTTGCATTCGATCGCCGCGACACGCGACGTGCGCTATATTTTTGATCAAAATAGCGACATCGATCAAAGCTCCTGCGGAGCTGGGCCAACCTACATTGCTCACTGCGTTCACCGTAATAACTACGGATGAACGCGACTGTGTGATCACTCAGTCGGCCGCGCGGCGGCCGCGCGGCGCCCCCGAGTGCCGAGCCATTCTGACCGGTGCGCACGAAAGCCCTTCTCGCTGGATTGGTAAATACTTGGCGGCAGAGAGCACCAGCGCGGCATGCAAGCTGCTCTCTCGCGCCAACGGCTACGGACCGAGCTCCCCTCGAAGCCGCTGCGGAACCTAATTTGGAAGCGCCGCCTCATCCGAGGACTGTGCCGCCGAGCATCGCCTTGAGCCGATCGAAGAGTAGCTCGCGCCAGCCCTTCTCCATGCGCTCCACCTCCGCGTCGGGCACGCCCGTCTGCTTCAGCTCGAGCGTCGTACCGCCGTCCTTGTCTAGCAGGTCGATCGTCACCTTGGACGAGCATCCCGGCGGCCACGTGTTAAAACGCCACTCCCACACGATCTGTGCCTTGCCTTCGGAGGAGGAGAAGGGCGTGAGGCTCACATTCTTGCCCTCGACGCTGCCGCTGAACATCGAGAAGGTGCCGCCCACCTCCTTGCTCATGCTCGCATCGCTCGCGGTCGCGCCTCGGATGCGGTTCGTGTCGAGCAGTGTCTCAAAGAGGACGGGCGGTGGCAGCACAAAGCTGTACTTGATCGTGATCGCTTTTGTCGCCTTGCTCTCGATGGCGGCGGGGACGTAGCTCGCGTTCACGCGCTCGGCCGCGGGCTTCTTCGTCGATGCGGCCGCGGTGTCCCTGCCCGCCGCGACGCTCTCACGCAGCTCTTTCACCCACAGCATGCATTGCTCGCGCACGCGCTTGCACCCCTCGGTGCGCATGGCCTCCTTGAGTGGCTTCATGGCGCTCGTCTCGTCGTCGCACACGACCGTCATCTCGAGGTCGTCCCACGTCTCCTCGCTCAGGTCGGGGATCTTGATCGAACCCTTGGCCTCCGTGACCACCTTGCCCTCTGCATCCCATACCTCTCCAGACCAATTGAGCTTGATCTCCAGCTCGTACAGCGGAAACTTTTTCTGCTTGCGGCTCTGGACGGTAACCTCGCCATTCATATGGTCAAGCTTGTCGATCGTGCACTTGCCCTTCTTGCTTCCTTCTTCGAAGGCTGAGATGCCCACGAGCAGCTCTCTCAGCCGCTCCTCGGACCACGGCGTGAGGTTCTTCTCCGACCAGTGCCAGCCATTGACGTTCGCTCCGTCATCGCGCTCGCGTACGATCCAGCGCGCGTCGCCTTCGCCAAGCTTGGCCATGTCGCTCAGGCAGGCAGGCGGATCGTCGGCGATGCAGAAGCAGTCGCTCGCTTCTTCCAGACGAATCCGTGTTCGCAAGTCCGCATTTCCCGCCAGCCGATCGTTGCCCACAAGCTCAGATCACCAAATACACCGGCTTACGTCAAGCGCTCTCGCCATCGCACCTATCGGAGTGCCCGACACAACGTTTGGAATGGACTCGGAGACCGTACTTGGGGGCTCGGCTCCGGCGGAGCCCGGCTCCTCGTCGGACCCGCGGCGCGAGGCGTGGGGTTCAACATCGGACGCGCGCCTCCCGACGAGCGCGCGCAAGTCGCCCAGCAGCGCCTACTCCGACCGCTTCATCCCTTCCCGAAGGGGCGTTAACCTGCAGGATTCCTTTGCGCTGCTGCCCGACTCGCAGCCCAAGAAGCGCGACGCGCCGCAGGAGGGGGCCAAGGAGGACAACCTCGACACGTACACGATGCTCCTGCGTTCCGAGTTCCTCGGCAGCGAGTCGAACGGCGCACGCCGCGCCGATGAGCTCGCTCCGACGAGCCCGCAGCGCAACCTCTTCCGGTACCGCGCGCTGCCCAGTTCGCGCGCGGACGAGAACGCGGCGTACGCGCTCTCGCCCGTGGGCTCGGACTCGCAGCGCGTCCTCTGCAGCCCGCGCAAGGCGCCGCGCAAGATCTCGACCGTACCGTACAAGGTGCTCGACGCACCTGCGCTGCAAGACGACTTCTACCTCAACCTGGTGGACTGGTCGTCGCTGAACGTGCTCGCGGTCGGGCTGGGCACGTGCGTGTACCTGTGGTCTGCGTGCACCTCGAAGGTCACCAAGCTCTGCGATCTCGGACCGGAGGATTCGGTCACCTCGGTCAACTGGACGCAGCGGGGCACTCACCTAGCTGTGGGCACGAGCGTGGGGGAAGTCCAAATTTGGGACGCGGCCAAGTGCCAGACGACGCGCACTATGAGCGGCCATCAGGCGCGCGTGGGCACGCTCTGCTGGTCGGGCCACATGCTCTCCTCGGGCAGTCGCGACCGTCTCATTCTGCAGCGCGACGTGCGCGTGGCAGACCACTTCACCTCGAAACTCTCCGGGCACAAGCAGGAGGTGCAATTCCAGATGGGTCCCCTGGATGGCCTCCCTGATGGCCTCCCTGATGGCCTCCCTGACGACCTCCCTGATGGCCTCCCTCATCAGGTCTGCGGACTCAAGTGGTCCTTCGACGGCCAACAGCTCGCCTCGGGCGGCAACGACAACAAGCTCTACGTGTGGTCGCCGCACTCAACCTCGCCGCTGCTCCGATTCAACGAGCATACGGCGGCGGTCAAGGCGATCTCATGGTCGCCGCATCAGAATGGGTTGTTGGCCTCGGGCGGCGGCACGGCCGACAGGTGCATACGGTTCTGGAATACGCAGACGGCCTCGCCTCTCAACAGCATCGACACGGGATCGCAGGTGTGCGATGGTGCACGGCACTCACAGCCTCGCTCAGCATGCATGTGCTCACCACGGCGCCTTGTCCCCTCCCCACAGGTGTGCGATCGTCGAGTGCCGCTCCTTGCCGCTCAGCTCCTTGATTGCCTCTAAATGCCTCTAATTGCTGCTCCTTACCGCTCCTTGCCGCTCCGCTCCTGCCGCCCATTGCTGCTCATTGCCGCTCCTTGCCTTGTAGGTTTGTAATCTGTGCTGGTCGAAGAACATCAACGAGCTCGTCTCGACCCACGGCTACTCTCAGAATCAGATCGTCGTGTGGCGCTACTCTTCGATGTCCAAGGTGCATCTCCTGATGGCCTCCTTGTGGCCTCCCTGGTTACTCTTCGATGACCAAGGGGCCTCTCCTGATGGCCTCCCTAATGGCCTCCCTGATGGCCATGCTCACACTCGGGATCCCCTGCCTTGCATGCACACGCTCACAACGACGCCCGTGCCCCTCGTCGCAGGTGGCCACGCTCACGGGGCATACCCTACGCGTACTCTACCTGGCGATGTCACCTGATGGGCAGACGATCGTCACCGGCGCAGGCGACGAAACTCTCCGCTTTTGGAATGTCTTCCCTGGCCCGAAGACCAAGGGAGACGCCTCCGACTCTTCCTCGATGCTCGATTTCCAAGGGCGCACCTCCATCCGCTAACCCGGCCGCGCAGCCATCCGCCATCGAGCGGTGGCGGCCCGATCGGGGGAAGAAAAGTGCTCGGAGAGAGTGCTGAGGTGTTCTCAGAAGGCTCGACAGGATTGCTGAGGAGGCATTATTCTGAGCAGCTGAGGAGCCCTGAGGAGCCGGACGGTCAGGTGAGTTGTGCATGTATTTACATTTGAGCGTCGTGTTGGACGCTCGACATGGCGCGATGCTGACTTTTTTCCTCCCGATCGGCGGCGCTTCTGCACCGCACTTACAAGCGTTCGTGGCAGAGCAGCTGAGCTCATCAGCCATGCTGGGTTCCTTGAGAGCCATCGGCGGCAAATCCAAGTACGAGAAGGTGACCACTTTGGACGAGCCCATGGGAGTGTTTGCTATTGAAGAGGACGATGACATCGAGAGGATTTCGCAGCTTCACCGTGACCTTGTGACGCAGGCGCAGGCTGAGCTGCAGGAATCCGAGGAGAGAGTCGGTCAGTTGCTATCCGAGCGCCAGTCGCATGCACGAGCTGTGCACGCCATACTCAAAGAGCCGACACCCACGGCATCAGGACCACGGCGAAGATACTGCTGCGGCAAAACGTGCGTGATTTTGTAGTTTTCGGTGCTTTTTGGATAGCGGCGGTGCAGCATGCGACTCGAGCTGTATGTTGGCAGCGTGTGATAGCATGGCGGGATCTCTCATCACTGGGTTCTGGTCTTCCGGGTGCTCTCGCATGTGGGGCACATGTGACCTTCACCTTGGTATCCGCGATCCGCTCGGGCCGCGTGCGCGGTTGGCGTACCCCTCAATGCGATGGCTACCCGCGCTAGTACGGACAACGAAATGTAAGCAACTGCCTGCGTGGTGCGGAGTGGCCGAATGCGACACTTTCTCTCACGCTGGATGTCCGGTCTTTTTATACTACGAAATCTCTCACCACGACGGATGGCCGCTCTGCGCCCGCGGTGTGGCCCAGAGCGGCGGATTGAGCGGCGATGGCGGAGCGCGCGGAGGCTCGTTCAAGATGGCGCCACCTCCACCTCCTGATCCACCTCTGGAGCCCAGCCGCGCCCCGGGCGAATCGAGCGCCGTGCTGGGCGCGCTCGGCGAGCGAGCGAGCGAGTCCCACGGGGCCGAACCGCTCATCTCGGCGCTCCGCGGCACCGCCGCTGCGAGCGGCGGGGGTCCCCGTGCAAAGGCCAGTAGCTCGTCGATCCGGCCTCGAAGAGCAAGGAGCGCTTCTTGCACCTCCTCGGTCACCTGTGGGGAGAGGGCGCCGTGGTGAGCACTTGCATGCAAGGAGCGCTTCTTGGACCTCCTCGGTCACCTGACGATGCGCCTCGTTGATCGACTCGACGCCGGCTTCGTATGGGCCGTCTCGCGCGCCCGCGACGGCGCCGCCATGGTAGACGTCGAGGGGCGCGGCGCCGACGCTCATAGCCACCTCAAGATCAAGCATTCGCCTTGTGAGGAGCTCGGATCGCTGAGCCGCGGCCTCGAGCCTCCCCGCGGCCGCGGCGGTCGCGCGTGGCAGCATGGAGCGGATCATGCTCAGGCTCTGATGCTGGCTGTCAATCGACTCCCGCGCGCGGGTGAGGCGCTCGGGCAGCTGCTCGCTCATTCCCCACACGCGCACGCTCGCGTCCGCCCCGAAACTCCACACCAGGGCGACCGCGCCGTGTCGGGCACCGGGGGAGGCGAGCCCGCCCGTGCCCAACACGGCGCTCACCACACCAGGGGAGGCGAGCCCTCCGACGCAGCCCAAGTGCGCGCCCTCGAAGCGCGCGAGCGGCGCTGTCGAGGTGCCGTCGTAGATGGTGAGCCCGCCGCTCGTGTCGCCCACCCAGACACTGCCGGTGGCGGTCGCGGTGATGCAGCTCGTGGGCGCAGCGGCGCCAGCGGGCAGGATCGTGCGCAGCGCCGCGTGGCTGCTCGCATGGTACACCCGGAGTGTACCCATAGTGTCCGCGGCCCACACGCGCGCCGCGGCTGCTGACAGCTGTGTGGCGAGCACCCGAATCGGCGCGCCGAAGTCGTCGAGACTGGCGACGTGCGCGAAGCCGCTCGCCTCGCTCGCAGACCAAATATGGATCACGTGGTCATCTCCGCCGCTCCACACCTCGTGCACTCCAGAAGCACCGGCGGCGCTGGCGGCGGGCGCGGCGAAGGCGGCGAGGGAATGGACTGGACACGTGTGGGCGCGCATCGTACGCAGCGGAGCCAAGCTGAGCGACCACGCGCGTATGAGGAAGTCGCTGCCCGCCGAGAAGACGGTCGCCGCCGTGGACGAAACGCACGCCTCGGCCAATGCATGCACAGTCGAGCTGTGCGCGCGCGCGTCGTGCAGCGCCTGGCCGCCACGTCGGGAGACGCGCACGAGGCCGTCGAAGCTGCCGCTCCAGAGGTGGCCGTCGGACGTGGCGAGCAGGCAGCTGATCGCGTGGCCGCCGGCGCCGGAGAGTGTGCGCGACACGCGGCCCGAGCGCGGCTCACGCGCACTCAGCCGGCCAGCATGCTGCGTGCTCGCATGGCTAGCGTATTGTGCGCGCAGTGGCGCCTCGGCGAGATAGATGAGGCGCTCGTCTGCGCAAATGGCGCGCACCGGCAGCGCATCGAGGCGCAGGATGCACTGCGCGAGCCCCTCCGAGGCTCGCGGCGGATGACTGACAACAGGCCAGGCCGAGGGCGTCGGCCGCGGAAAAGGCGCAGGAGGAGAGCGAGGCGTCGACACTCGGTTCGTTGGCGGATTGCTCTGACGGCGTGGCGAAGGCATGTCCTGCTTACGGGGTGAGGAAGGCGTGCCCTGGCTGCGGGGTGAGGGTGCTGCGAACCCCAAGCGCGTCGGTAGCGTCTGAGCCGATTTAACGACGGTCGCCATGTTTCAAGAGGAAATCACACCATTTGAATTCACAGATGGTTCGACACCAAGACACCATCACACTCCCGAAGGCTACCGTACATCGTCGACGTGAAGGTCCACGCGTTCACACAAAGGTGGGTCGAGCGGGCACTGGGGAAAAGAGGACGGCGGGTCCCCGAGTCGCGAGAGGCGCAGGCAGGCGTGCGTGTGCCGCTTTCTAGGGGTTGTAAGACCACGACCCCCGCGCAAGCTTTTTATCCGCCGCCGCCGCCACCGACGCCGTCGCCGCCGTCGCCGCCGCCTGCATTCAGCCATGGAACTGAGCGCGTACGAATCGGAGCGTCTCCGCAACATTTTGGCTAACGAGCGTAAGCTTGCCGAGCTTGGTCTGCTCGGAGCATCCGAGGCATTCCATCAGCCACGAAGCCATCGTCCTGCGCAGCGGTCTCCTCGCTCCACAGAGCCCGTTCTTCCTGTGCGCAATTCTTCAAGATCCACAAAAGGTTACATGCCGCCACGGCTGGCGGCTTTGATAGAGGCTGGCGAACAAGCTAAAAAGGACGGAAAGCAGCCGCTCCCAAACCGTCCAAAACTCCCAGCGAAAGTTCACAAGCTGCCCAGGACAAGTCACAAGCTGCCCAGGACATCTGCTCCGTTCAAGGGCGCTGGCGTTGCTCTTGCGCTCGACATCGGCCATGGACGTGTCTTTGCCCGTCTCTCTGTGCGCACCCCTGCAGTCGGCATTCCTGCATCTCGCTCGCGTCGCTCCTCCGTTGCTAGCATGACAGCCGAAGAAGCAATCGCGGCGGCCGCTTCTGAAGGGCTCGAGCTCATTCGAGCTCCCGAAGGAAAAGGCATGGGCAGAGGCTCGGGTAGCCTGACCGGATACAAGTGCGTCATATTCATGAATAACGCGGCTGCCAAGCCTTACCGAGTGCAAGTGTGGCGCGGCGGCATGACTCGGGTGGTCGGATGTTTCGCCACGGCCGAAGAGGGTGCGCTCGCCTACGCAAGGTTCCTCAAATGTGAGGAGAAGGGCACTGCAGAGTTCAGTTGGGCCCTGCAGAGTTCAGGTGACGCCGGCTCGTCTGGGCTCCACGCCTCCGCTGCGCCTCCGCCTGCTCCTCCCTCTGTGTTTCAGGGCGAGGCCAGCTCGTCTGGGCTCCATGCCATCGCTGCGCCTCTGCCTGCTCCTCACTCTGTGTTTCAGGGCGAGGCCAGCTCGTCTGGGCTCCATGCCATCGCTGCGCCTCCGCCTGCTCCCACTACGTATCTGGGTGAAGGAGACTGGCCAGCCGAAGGCAGCCGTGTCGAGGTGCGCATTCAGGAAGCTGGGCTCGAAGGCAGCCGTTTCGAAGGGCACGTGGTGCGAGTGGTGCGAACGTCAGGGTCGGCGGAGCAGCAGCAGGTACAGATGCTTGTACGGTACATGGAGCTGCTGGCAGAGGACAGTGACGGTGCATTGCTGGAGGAATGGGTGCCACTCAGCCGCTGCCGCCCTGCACCCCCACCGCCGCCAGCCAACTTTGTAGAGCGCTTTGTGCCGGGTGACCGTTGCGACCTCTGGTTCGAAGATGCTTGGTGGGATGCCGAATTCGTGAGCCGCGGTTCGGTGCGTGGGCTGTTTCGCGTGCGATCGGTGCAATATGACGTGTTTCACGAGGTAGAGGAAGCGAGGCTGCGCCCGGCGTGGATCTTTGCCGACGACAATCGCAATGGCACGGCAGACAAAGGGGGGGATGGCGGCCGCCTATGTTACAACTCCATGCATGCACAAAAGAGAGCCCGGTTGGCATAAAGATACGATTCACTCTTGTCGCATACGTGTTACGTCTATCATCGGATTGTCGTCGATGGTGGGGCCATAGGGTCGGGTCGAGGGACGTCGAGGCCGGGAAGCGAAGTGAAAAGATCAAAGATAGGCTAAAAGTTTGGGCATTCTTATCTCGTCTGATTATTTCTTTGCCATTTGGCCATGGGGCGGGTTATCATGATGATTCATGTAGATTGTAGTAGATCGTGATTTAGGTAATATTGATCGTACATGTACGTCCTGATTCGATTCTATGTCATGTGTATCCAGTCGTGGCGTCCAAGATTGAAGCGCCTTGAAGATACATGTATCATACTAGTAGAATGTATCTGAGTGTATCTCAAATGCGTATCTGATGCCTCCACTTTGGCACTTAGGGATACATGTCAAGGACTCAAGGTACATTATTTACAACAAGCATGTGTACTTCTCTACTTCTTCCGTTCATCGGATTTACATGTACTATAGCAGGCATGGTAGCTCCAGGTCATGCGACGATTCAGTTTCAGATACAAAGATACAATATGCACAGCCAGGATACACTCGAGATACCGTATCCTCAGGGTACATGCAGGATAATTCAAAATACTTCAGGATACGTGTATCCGGTTCTTGAGGTTCGTTTGCGGACCCAATTCGATGTCTGTCTGAGTGTCTGTGTCCTGGTCTTATCCCGGTCTCGTGTGAAGCCTGAGTGAACTCGTGTGTCGTCAGTAAGCGAGCTCGAGCGCTCTCTTACGGTGCTCATGTGTGTCGCGTCATCGCGCCATGCATGCGGACCCCGAAACAACTAGTTACTAGTAAACATCTAGTCGTCCCGTCAGTGTGTCCGGTATGTTTTGGGCAGGGTTCTGATTTCAGGTTGAACCCGTCTTTTTGGTTCTTTTTGGCACTCTTCCCCGTGCAACGCTACTACGCTCACGGCAAGGCCCTGCGCCTCTGCATGTACGAGTCGATCTCGTACATCGATTTCACGCTCGACGGCTCGCTTACTGACGTGTGTGTCCCCGTCCCGGCCACTTGGTCCCGGCCTCCCACCGGTGTGTTTTAACCCCGTAACTCCGTGACCGGGTAACTGTCTGCGAGCGAGGGAGCACTTCCCCAAGAACACCACAGGCAGGCATTTGGCACGCAGCACAGCGTCTCGGGTCCGCTGCGACGCACGCGCGACCACCAGCTCCGCTGGACGACCACGCCACGACCCCGGAGCCAACCCAGCGGCCGACTCGTCGACGGCCGAGTCTCAGAACGGAAGAGGCCGCCCCCTGCTCGCTGCTGCCGGAACCGAGAGCGAGACAGCCGAACGGTTCAAAAACACGGGGGGGGGGCGGACACACCGCCACACGACACACGAGCCCCCTTGGCCTTGCGAAGATGCGATGGAAATGAGACGCAGACGGCCATTACGATACGCAACGGTGTACTACGAACCCCAACACGCCACAGGAACTACGCTCAACGCTGGGCAGGCACCCTCTCTAGAAGGGGCAGGGGCCAGTGTCGAATAGCAGTCCCCGGCGAAGCGCGTCTTCCCTACCCGACTGGAGCGCCGCCTCACGCTCCGCCTCGGCTGCTGCCTCGGCCGCTGCCACATCCAATTCGCCCAGCATGCGCAGGCGCCACAGCCCGGTCCTATGCTGCGCGGCGGGCATTTCGTCAGACATGGTCATGGCGTACAGCGCGTCGCCGGACCCGATCGCTTCCCTCTTCGCCTGGTCCTCGATCAGCTCAGTCACACGGACGCATAGCGAGTGCAGCTCCAGCGCGCATTCGGCCTTGCTCATGCCCCGACCGGGAAGGTGGTAAAAACGCTGGGGCTCGGGGACGCAGGCATGGATCTGTTGCAGCTCGGGGCTCGCCTGGGTGCCGTGCGGGTCGTCGGTGAAGAGGAACACCTCGCAGCGCCCCTGCTGGTTCCCAAACGCGATCGTCCGGAAGACGCCCTCGTTCATCTCGGCCAAACTCCGATAAGAGCGGGTCCACTCGAGCTTGCGCCGCTCAATCTCCGCCTCGAGCTCGGCCTGCCGCTCCAGGTAGACGCTGGCGGTCCCGGCCGTACCAGCCGCCTCGGGGCGTGACGCCGCGGTGGGCTCGTACGCTGCCGGTCCTCCCGGGGCTTGCTTGGCGGCCAGAGCCTCCATGCGCTGACGCCGCTCGAGAGAGCACCAGGCTGAGTTACACCACGCCTCGCTCGCGACGATGACCATCACAGGGCTCGCCTCGAGGGCGTTGGTGAAATAGAGATTCCAGTGATCGTTGAGCTGCCTCGTCACACCGTCCGCCCCCGTCACCAGCCGGGACTGCGGGTGGCCCACCAGCGACGCATAGTCGTGGTAGATGAGACCTTCAACCCAGCCTAGGTACCCGAGCATGAATCGCCTCAAGTCCTGCGAGAGCTGGAAGCCCCCGCCTGCAGCCCCGAAGCTGATGACCACCAGGGAGCTGCGGAAGTCGTCCACCAGGGAGTCGCTCTCTCGCGCGCCGGATGAGGATTGCGCCCGCACCTGCCGGAGCCGCTCCACCACAGAAGTTGCCCTGTCACAGCCCCAAGCCAGCCCGCCGTCTTCGGCCAGCGCCCGCACCAGCGCCCGCCGCCGCAAGGCCTTGCGATAGTCCGAGCCGGCGGCTGCGCCCGACACCAGCTCCAGCGTGCGGTTGCCAAGATGTCTGGCGAAATCATCGTGCTTGAGCCATTCAGCGTGCTTCTCGAGGTGCTCGATCTGCTCGCCACAGGTTGTCAGGTCGTTGTCCCGCGCTACGAGCTCCAGCAGAGGCTCAAGTCCATCCGAGCACCAGAAGGGAAGCTCGCCCTCCCGCTTCGCTCGCACGTCGCCCACGAGGTTTTCGATAGGCGCAGCGCGACGAGCCCCGACATTGGGCTGCTGCTGCTGCTGCTGCTGTGAAACACACACACGCGCACAACCTCCGGACCCCCAAGCACGAGGGCCTCTATCGCTATGGACGGAGGTGTGGCCGACACAACCTGCTATTACACAGGCCGTTAATCGGCGGCATGGGGGGAGGCG
>PJAB01001505.1:0-14023 GCA_002887195.1 Chrysochromulina parva
CATCAAGAACATGGGCGTGGACGCAATATGCTCGGCGGGGATCTTCTGCTTGGCAAATTCAATCAACGGGGCGAGCGAGGCGCCAGCCGCCTGCGGGCTGTCCTTGAACGCCGAAAGTCCCGGCTTGATCTTAAGCAGGTCGTCAGAAACGAGGTCGAACCCATTCTTTGGCCCGCCGCCGCCGGTCTTCCACGTGTACGTGTGGATGCGCGTACCCGATGAGCCCGCGTCGAAGACAATGCCGTATCTCTTGGTTTCCGCGGCAAGCGTGACGCAAACGATGGTCAGGGTCACGTAAAGTTGCATTGCACTGTCTTATCGATTCGACGCGTGGATGCAGTTCTGTACCGTACCTGTAAACTTGGTCGCGTAGGTTGGTGATTGCAGGATCATCAAACTACACAAAGGCAGCCTGGCCATGATGGAGACCGTACCATGTGATCGACACCTTTACGTTGAGTTCACAGCTGCGTAACTTTGGGCGTCCACGCAGCAGTACCCGGTAGTACATGTACTGAAGAACTGTACATGAACATGTATTCTTGATAAATCATTATGAAGACACACAACACGTAAACGGTAACCTAACAAACAAAGGCACGGGCCTCATGGTTATGTTTCAGTTCATGAACACGTCTGATCTACTTTCGTGCGGGCGTAATGCGTCCGGCGCTATTTGAGAGCTCGACCGCACCAATTGGACCGCACGTGCTCCTACTGTGAAACACACTTAATAACTCACACGCGCGCACGTCCGTCCCCCCAGCGCAAGGGCCTCTATTTAGGACGGAGGTGTGGCCGAAACAACCTGCTAAACAAAGGCCGTTAATCGGCAGGAGGTGGGGCGTGGGGGCGAGGCAACCACACCACCTCACCACTGGGGCGCAACAACTGGATTCGTGGCTAGCTGCAGGAGCATGTCCCTTTAATACATGAACATGTAGTTGGGCGCACTTTAGGAAGGTCCTAGGAACCTTCCTATACAGGATTTAATTCATTTGGATGAATGGAAACCCCTTCGTCACGCAATTATAGCATAGAGGGCCCGGATCGTGTGGTTACGCGTCGTTGGCGAACTCCGGGCAGAAGGCTCAGGATCAAGCCCTGGTGAGCAAAGCGGCTCTGGCAAATAGGTGAGCTGGTTGCGAGGCTCTGGCGCGCTGGCCCGCTGACTTGCGCTCACCCTCGCACGATCCTACATAAATATCGCGGAAGTTGTGGAGTGCTTCCGGCCACTGCTCGGAAAGGCGAATGCTGGCAAACCTTCAGTGCCGTTAAAAACTGAAACTTTTGACGAATTTCGGAACTTTCCCGTGCAGTTCATCATCTTGTATGCTCGTGGTGCTATTCGTCAACATCGCTGCGATGTTGCCGCGGCCACCACCGAAAAGCATCGGTGTAATCGGTGGAGGCATCGCTGGCTTGGCATGCGCGAAGCGGCTGCAGGATCTTGGTGTCGAGTGCACCGTGTTCGACACTGGAAAACGGGGCCCCGGTGGCCGAGCCTCATCACGAGTCTGGCGTGATGGCCGTCCAGTGGATCACGCCGTGCAGTCGGTGGCCGCATCCCCCGGCTCCGAATTCCACAGCTGGATGGAGACGCTGAAGACCAACGGGGTCGTGCGTGCGTGGGCTGGGCTCGGCACGTTGGGTGACGATGGATTTGAGTTAGACCGGTCCGGAGCTCCTCGGTACGTGGGCGTCGGTGGCATGGGTGCCATCGCGGATGAGCTCGCCCGCGGACTCGACATCCGTCAGGATGCATGGGTGTCGCCTAACGGTGGCATCTACACAAGCGCCAGTGGAGGCTGGTGCGTCCAGGAGTCTCGTCAAGTCCAACGACAATTCGATGCAATCGTCATCGCCCACAACGGCAAATGCGCCGAGAAACTCACCTCGAAGATCACCGCGACGGACGTGCACCTGCTGCTGCGCGCGCGCTTCGCTCCAGCGGCCACCGGCGGTGAGACTGGTGACGGCCGCATGACGCTCAACTCCATGTACTCATTGCTCGTCGAGGTCCCAGTCGGCGTGATGCCCTCAGCTGAGGCGCGACGAGGTGTCGACGGCGCCTATGTGCAGAATGAGCCTGCCCTGCGTTACGTGGGCTGCAACGACGCCAAGCACTGTGATGGCGGTGCAACGGACCGCGGCAGCAGCACGCGCACGACCGAGGTTTGGACCATCCTCTCGAGCGGCGCGTTTGGGAAGCAGCATAAGGTGGCGCAAGAGCAGCTCGAGGGCTCAGAGGCCGAGGCGGAGGTGACTTCGCTTCTGCTCGCCGCCGTCGAGCGCTCGTTGAAGCTCAAGGCTGGCACGCTCCCATCGGCGCTCGTAGCGAGCAAGCTGCAGCTTTGGGGCGCCGCCATCCCGGTCAACCGTTGGGACGGCGGTGATTACATCTACTCGTCTACCCACCGCATCGGGGTGGCTGGCGATTGGCTCTCGAGCACTGGCGAGGGTTCGTCCACGGTCGAGGGTGCCTGGAGATCTGGAGTGAAGCTCGCGGAGCATCTGGCCTCGGAGACGCGTTCGTGCGCCGAGGACGTTGGGCTCGCGCTCGGAAAGGCCGGTGGCAGATTCATTCCTGTCGACGCTGGCGGCTTTGGCAGTGCGTCCCTCGGCAAGGTGAATTTCGTCGACGCACCGGCTGACAGGGAATCGACGGCCGCCGCCGCCGTGCCCCAATACTTTGCACAGCGCCTGTTCGTGCATAACCTTCCCTTCGACATGGAGGAGGCCGACCTCATCGGCGAGATCGAGGCGGCCACGTCCCCTCGCTCGGTATCCACCGCCCAGATCCGGCGTGCGCTCTGCGCTGCATGCAAGTGCTCACCACGACGCCCTCACCTCTCCCCACAGGTATCCACCGCCCAGATCCTGCGTGCGCCCGATGGACTCTCCAGAGGCATGGCCAAGGTGAGCATGCACACGGCCGAGGCGGCCGCCGCGGCGCTCGAGGCCCTCAACGGTAAGAAGGTTCAGGGGCGCGCTCTTCGGGTCAACTTTGAGGAGCGATCCAAGGCAGGCGGACGTGGAACAGCCAGAGGCAGAGGCGAAGGCCGGGGCCGTGGTCAAGGTGGCCGTGGAGGGCGTGGTGGCCGCGGAGCTCCTGCTCGTGGGCTTGCAATGAAGTGATCAGCGAGCCGGATGTTTTACTTCCATACGGGCGATGCAGGTGAGAGCATGACGGGATATCCCGACCGCGGCGTTCACGTATCTCGAGCACGACACACGAAGATAAGAACGTTCGTAATACAATAATGCAATATAAATACAGTTGGCGCGGGCGGTTGATGCACGCACGTAGCACTCCACAATCCAATCCCAAACACAAAGGGATTTCCATCACTTCGTTATCGGCCTCCCCTGTTCGGCAACCCTAACCGAGTGGGAGAATGCATTCCTCGGTACTCCCGTCGCGGGAGCTGCGCCGAGTTCAGCGAAGTGTGCATCCTCGACCATCGCCTTCTCAGCACACGCGATGCGGCTGCCAAGTCCCAAGACTGCTGCCCTCTCACACGTCACAGTACCTCCCGACGCCACGCAGCGAGCAGGACTCCAAGGCCCCCATGCTGCGCGTACCCAAACTGGAAGGGCAGCTCCGGTCCTTGGAAGAAGGCTTTGAGCTCGGCCTTCTCGCCGGGGTACCACCTGACCTCACGGTTCTCAAAGTCCGCAAAGTGACCGCGGCGCACCGTCTGCCAATCAGACCCCACGAGACCCTCGCTCGCGTTGTAAAAGCATGGGCGCAGGCCGCTCTCGTCGTGCAGCGTCGCCGCCGAGTGCTCGAGGACCCACGCGGCCATCCAACGGTTGCGCAGGATCCAGTGCGGAGCGGCCTTGAACATCGAGACCATCAGCCGCGGCGGGGGCGGGGGCCGATAAACGCCGGTACTGCCACCGCCGCCGAGCTGCCGCTGATGGGGATTGAGTGAGGCCGAGAGGGCGGCGAGTTGAGCGTCCACAAAGGCGCCGCCACGCTCCCACCGCTTGAAGACGGGCCAGTCCTGCTTCGAGAGGCGCACGTGCTCCGACGGGTCCGATTTGAGCAGCAGCGAGTGGTAGGCCACGCGGCAGCGGGCCGTGTGTAGCGTGATGCTGGGGATGACGACACGCGTGGCGGAGCCGTCGGCTGCGGTCATTCGTGCACCGCTGGAGGCGACCGTTGTTTGATCGGCTACCAGTCGCCGCCCCGCGGTGCCCAGCCGACCGGCGATCAGGTGCTTGGCGCTCACCCTTGTCTTGATGCCTGCGCTGAGCGAGGGCGGCATGACGTCTTGCGTGGCAGCATGGATGAGCGGCTGGCCCATGAGCCGTAGCGACACGAGCAGCGCTGGCAACTGGCCGACGCGCTCAAACGCCCTGCGCATGAGGTTCGTTGACTGCCGCGCGAAGCGCAGATTTGCCCAGTGCTTGAAGAAAGCAGTGGCCGACTCGTTGGCTTGCGAGGTGCACGCAGCGTCGAGGAAGCAAGATGGGTGCCCAACAGGGAAATCGGCAACCAGGTGGTACTCGGGCGCGTTTGGGAAGAGCGCATGAGCGGTTATCAAGTCGGTCCCCGAGAACATGTAGAGCACGGGCAAACTGTGCGTGGCCCTGGGGAAGTTGCTTGTAGAGAAATCGCTGAGGGCGGTGATGCGCTCCCGAAGCGAGGCGATGCTGCTGCTCGTCTCAAGCTGGGTGGCCACAGTCTCCGCCCACGTGTTCATGGCAAAGAGCTCGAGCTGCGTGGCGATACGCTCGCCCATGACCGCCACGGCCTTGACGCTGAGGAGCTCTTCAGCGTATTGGAGCTCTCAAAACCACATTGGAGCTCTCAACGACAAAACTTGCATGCGGCGACAAATTGCGTCGCCCACTGACGCATGCGAGCTGCCAAGGACATTCTCAGATTTTACTGTATGTTTCCCGCGGTCGAGATACTTTTTTTGACCCCATAGATTTCGCGGTTGTTTTGTGCAGTTGTTTTGCCGCCCTCAGGAGAATCGGAAGAAATCTATCGAGTCTTGATGTGGCCCACGCTTTCCGACGACCTGCTCGCGAACATGTTGACAACGCTCGATCCTCATGATATCGCTGCCTTTGCGGTCACATGTTCATCCTCTTGTGAAGTCGTGCGACGTCTTGCAGCCACGCTCTTTCCAAATGCTGCAGGAAGTGCACTCGTGCTGCAAAAACTTGCCGGGGGCGACCATATGAACTTGAGGCGGCTGCAAGCTGCCATCGAGCATGTGGCACGAGAGCTGCCAATGCCACACGTGCCTAACGTTGACCAATTCACTCTTCTCGTCCAATTCCAAATGGTCACGTATGGTGCTGAGCGCACAGATGCAGATGGTAAACGTGCACGCGGGGTTCATTTTGCCACCAACATCAAGACACTTTATACCAAGTGGGTGCCATTGGACGAGGCAAATTTTCCACCACAAAGTGATGCAAATCCCTCGTCCCGATATTCTCTCGTTGTCGACCTCTCCAACGACGCAGTGCCCGTTCGTCGGTCGGATTGGGACGGGGGCACGGAGACGGAGTCGTTCTACTACGGTGCTTGGCGCTCTACTTCCGCCGACAGCTACATGTACCCCTACCATGGGGACGAGCCACTGCCTGCGGGTCAAACTGAGTTCGTCTTGAAGCTCATGATGCATCGCCAAGACATCAACAGTGCAGCGGCACTATTCGAGACGGGTCATGGCCGCTTGACGGAGGTTGACGATTATGGCTTGAACTTTGAAGGCAGCCTGCTGAATGAGACTGAAATCATTTCCAGGCTCAAACAGCAAGCGGTCGTCGGCGTAATGGCACATCTGCAATGGAATACCGATGGTGCCCACGCGGAGACGTGTCCATTCGACCATCTTGCACTCCATTTCGAGTACGACTGGCAGCGCAACGACCCTGTGAACATGGGCGTCGACGGCTTCGAAGGCGTCGAAGGGCTAGATCGCACTATGACCAACTCGTTCCCAGTGATGTTCACGTACCGCCTTCTCTGGATGCCCCTCGGCTAGGGGGATGCGGGGCGGTGTAGGGGGTGGTCGGCCACGTCTGCGGGAGTGAGCGATGGATTAAGCGATGGAGCGCCACGGAGCGAGCGCTCTCTTGTAAGCGCTCTCTGGCCTCTGCACAAACGGAGGTTTGAGTCGGCTGGACGTGCGGAGAAAACAATCATGTAGAAAACCTGTTGCTTGTAGGTGTGAGAGACCGCGGAGACGATATTGTGACGAAAGCACACGACACCGTACCACCTCTTCCATACACAATACACTCCTACCCTCTATACCACGGCTGTGCCGCACGCTGCTGCCGCACAATCAGATCACTCGCGAGCTACTCCGCGTCACAAAACGGCGGCAACATATCGGACGGAATGTCGGGGTACCGCTGGACAAAGAGCCGATCGAGCGCCTCGGCGCGCTCCGCGTTCCGCACCGTGCTGTTGCGCCCATTCCAGAAGCAAGCGCCTTCGAGCCCAGCGTCCGCCTCGATCAGCCGATCATGTGCGTGAGAGCGCGTAGCCGACGAGTACTCCCAAGCTGGGTCGGTGCGGCAACGCTCGAGCTCCGTGGCCGCGTCCAGCACGGCGGAGAGCTCGGCCACTCGCACCTCGCCGATAGCCTCGGCCATCCAGGTGCAGTGAGGCGAGCCATCGGGCCCCTGTGCCAACGCCGACCGACTGTGGCACTCGCCACCCGGCTGAAGAGTGCGGCAGCTCGCATCTCGCTGCGCCTGTGGCACGGTACGGCACGGCCCAGGAAAGCTGAAGAAGGTGGCTCCCTCGTACGCCGTGCTCGGCGTGCCATCCGCCTGGGTATACCATCCGTTACGTCCGGGCACGGCGCAGCCGACGCTCGTGACGGATTGCTGCGTGGGATCCACCAACTGGCCGCTCTCGAAGGCCACAAAGTCCGCAAAGCGGCCGATGGCGCCCCTTGGCGCCGGTGGCCCACGCCACCTCTTGCCCTCGTCGGTGCGGAGGACATCCTCGGGGGCCGCTCGGATGGTCACGCGGTACCTGTTAGGAAGGGAGAGGAAGGGAGAGGAAGTCGCGCTGTAGTGAGCACTGGCATGCGAGGCAGATCATCAGTGGCAATCAGCGTACCGACGGATTCGGGTGATCCCACGGTGGCGCGGGCATGACGGGTCAAGGATCTCGTGATGGAGGTAGAGGAGAACGCCGAGGAGATCCGCCGCGACCGCATTCTCGAAGAGGAACTCGTCCTCGCGTTGGGCGGCGTACACGTAGAACGTGACGGCGGATGAGGCGCTCACGTTGGCAAACGTGCGCTCGCGCCGCTGCCGGCGCGCGACGACGGGCTCCTCGAGCACTCCGCGCCGGAGGGGGCATCCGTCGGAGGAGAGCGCAGGGGATGGCGGCGGTGGCGACGTTGGCGACGGAGCTAACGGAGAGGGTCGTGGGCGCAAGTATGGCGACGGAGGATGCGGCGGCGGAGGAGGACACGGTGGCGGCAGCGCTGGGCTCGGAGGGGGTGGCCGAGGCTTCGGTCCGCTTGAAGGTGCCGGCGGGCGAGGGGGCGGACGCCGCCAGCGCAGGGGTAGGTTGGTCACGGGCGGCGGCACAAGCAACGAGGACAACGACGGCTGTGTCGGCGAAGTATCCACAGCTGGCACAGAGTCTGCTGATGGGTGCCAGAGCATCACGTGGGCTGGCGGTGATGCTGGCAGTCTCCCCGTGATCTGAAGTTGCAGGTAGAGCAAGTCCTGCCACATCGCAGCCACGGCGCCCGGAGGCGCAGCACCGCTTGAGACGCTCGCTGCGATGACCAGCATGGCCGCCATGCCCCCTGCGCACACTGCCACTCGACGAGCGAATCTTGAGCTTCCACCACCGCGCTGACGCACGTCGCCGCCGGCCTCGTTCCCATCGTCACCACCCTCGTCGTCACCATCATCGTCGCCCTCGTCGTGAGGAGAGCGGCTGAGGCGTGTTCGCGTCGTCGCGTATGCCTGCCTCCTCATGCCCTCCTCCTCCTCATCATCATCATCATCATCGTCGGCGACATCGTCCGCATCCACCAGCGCTTTCGAGCTGCAGTGGTCGTCGTCCCAAATTCTCCCGATGCCAGAGAGGCGTGAAGATATGCGCAGGGCTTCCAGCGCACGCAGGCGCAGCTCACCCTTCTCGACGATCTCCGTGTGCGATCCTCCCGCACGTTCGATGGTCGTGCGCAACTGTGCCACGGACATTCCGGCGACGCGTTCCATTAGCGTGTCGGTCATCCTAGCTCCTCACTCGCTTCGTCAGCTTCTTGATGGAGGACGCGGCGGTGCGGGCGGTCAAGTCAATGGCGGCGGCGGGCGCTTCATATGACGTGTTGTTATGATTCTCCACGACATGCATGTCGGATGCAAAATATAACTTGAAGTGTGCAGTCTAGGGTTTTTGCAGTTTTTTTTTTCGAGCGCTGCGCCGGACAGCCCACCGACAGGACAGCCGGCCGACAGCGATCGCTGCCGCGTGTTATCGCTGCCGCGTGTTGAGATGGGCCGCTGCCCTGTCCGCTCCCGCGATCGCCTGCAGGCGCGATCCAAGCTCTTCCTCGCAAGCATGCTAACGTGCGCGGCCTTGCAGACCAAGCTTCTCTTCGATGCGCTTGTGGGCAGCAATGATCTGCACTCGACTCTCTATGCGGCCAACCTCCTGCAGTACCACCTGTCTATGTCAGCGCAGTTCGGTCTCTTGATATCGGTGCTTGCGCCGCTTTTGCGGCCCAAGACGCGTTACAGCATCGGGCCCGAGCGCTACTCCTTCGAGAGGATCGAGCGTGAGTTTGGTGACTCTACGTCTTGCGAGGTGATGTTTCGCTTCAAGCGGGACGACTTGCGCCGCTTGTGTACGGCGCTCAAGTTTCCCGACGTGATGCGCACGCGCTCACGCTTCATGGCCTCGGGCGAAGAAGTCTTCTTGTACACGCTCCGCCGGCTCAGCTACCCATCCACATTGGCGACGCTCTCATGGGAGTCAGGCAGGTCAACCTCCGCTCAGAGTGAGATGTTCGATGCGGGCATCACACACATCTACCGCAACTTCGCACACCTGCGCGATGGGCGCTCACTCGAGTGCTGGGCGCGCCACTTCCAACATTTTGCCGATGCCATTCATCTCGGCGGGCGCAAAGGGCGCGTGCCTCTGCGGTTTTGCATTGGCTTCGTTGACGGCACCAATCCACGCCTTCTGCGTCTTGACGTTCATCCCCAGGGCGGTGAGAGCCGTCGACTTGGTGAACTTGGTGGTGCTCCCCATCGAGCCCCAAGTGCGCGCTTTTTGCTTCCCAGAGGATGGCTCAGGGCCACCCGATGCGTGGCCCGAAGAGCGCTGAGAACCACCTGATGGGCGGGCCGAAGGGGGTGGGGCTGGAGTAGCGCCGGGAGGCGCGGGCGCCTTGGCATTTTTGGCAGATCCCGCTGCCCTTCGACCCGCAGCCCCTTTGAAAGCCTCGGCCTGCTCCGCTTCGGCAGCCGCGCGCTTCGCCTCTTGTCCGGCGCGCTCCTCCTCCTGAGCAAGCTCCGCAGACCTGGCGGACACTAGCAACTCGAGAAGCTCACTGATCTTCTTCTGCACGTCTGTTGGGCTCTCGGTTGTGCCACTCGCGCCTTTGGGGTGCGTCGAGTCGTAATGTGGCTTATACTCCTGCATGAGGGACCGGAAGGAGGTGCCTTTCACACCCCTCGCCTTGCCGCCGAGCCAGATGCGCTGCTTCAAGTTTGTGAGGTCGATCTCGCCTCCGCAGTTGCGGCTGAGCTGAGCTGCGACCCGCCGCCAGCCCTCTTGATTGCCCTTGGCCACGTTCTTGTCCTTAAGGAACTGCCCCGTGGGCATAAAGATGGTGTAGGACTCGCTCGAGATAAGACCGAGCGCGTCCATGACAAAGGCCTTGCCCGCGACCGTTTTGACATCATAATTGGCCTGCAGGCGCGAAGCACGAGTGGTTAATCTCAATCATAGGTCACCGGGCAATCATAGGCCATCATAGGCCATCATAGGCCATCACGGGCAATCAAGGGCAATATGGGCTGTCAACGTACCCGGCGGACGCCAGCCCTTGGTAAAGGCCGGCCGTCTTGCTCGCGAGGCGGTGGGTCGTCCGCGTGCACTCCTGAGCTGCTTGCGAGCGCCTCCTCATATATCTTCGCCGCCTCATCGGCTTCTTGGCCATCCTTCACATCCTCTTCCCTCCCCAGCACCTCTTCCTCCTCCATCGGCTCATTCGCCTCTTCCTCGCCCTCCTCGCCCTCCTCGTCCTCCTCGTCCTCCTCGCCTTCCTCGCGAGCATCCAAATACACCTCCTCCTCCTCCTGAATCGCCGAATCTGGTGCTTTCGACCGAGCCTCTTTCGTCGCACGGCGTTGCTCCGCCGCGACGGCTACCGCCACAGCACGATCTTCCATGCTCTGCCGCTTGCGCGAAGGACGATCGGCTGAGCGCAGGCCGCCGACCCCGTCGCGCGACCACGAGCGCGCGGGGTCTAGGCCGCGAGCCGATGGCGGCGGCGATGAGACACGCGCAGACGGCGGGGCAGCTTGCACTGGGGGCGCCGCTGATGCCGAACCTGATGCCGCGCCGGGAGCGCCCTTGGGCTTCCGCGCGACCTTGGCCTTTGGCTCCGTCTTCTTCTTGCCTCCCTTCTTCTTGAGCGCTGCGGCCTCACGAGCGAGCTTGCCAGTGATGATGCGGAGAGCTTCCTCATCTTCTTCCTCATCTGAGGCGGCAGCCATCTCGGCGGCGAGGTCCCTTGGCACGTAAGGCACACCACCCATGCTAGCGCAAGGGTCAATGCTGCCTGAGCGGGCCTTCCACATGAATTTCGCGCTGTCGGTCGGCTGTCGGTCGGCTGTCAGGCGAGCCTCTGTCCCCGGCCGACAAGCCCCAGCCCTGTCGGACGCTTTCCTGTCCCCTGCCTGTCGGACGTACAGGCGTGAAAAAAAAACTGCAAAAACCCTCTAGTGTACCGGCTCCCCCGGGGTCTTTTTACCGGTACCGGTACTGTACTGTCCGTCGTTCTGTGTGCTGACCTTTTTCGCGAGGATTCACCCGCGAAGTTCTGTCGGCACCGCGCGCGCGCGGCGCCGCGACCGAACGACTCGCCTGGGCTTCATGAGTGGCTTCACGTGCCATCGCCAGTCACCGCTTTCATCGATGCCCAATAGCCTCACAGCATCCTCAATCTCTGTGGCCTCATCCCAACGCTCCAGCAAACTTGTGAGGCGCGCAGCACCTCGTGTCCGTCACGCGACGCCACCTCGCGATGCGCCACAGCCGCATCGCGTGCCCTCGGTGGACGAGATGGCAGAGTCGCTCAAGTATACGGGGCGTCTCTCCGACATGCTCGTGCCACTCCGTCACCTTGGTGCGACAACGCTGCAATCATCATCGGCGCCTTTGTGTGAGCAGCAAGCGTCGTCGGCACCCGCAGCATCGGCCAAAAAAGTCGGTATGCACCTGCAGTGTGGTGCTGCGTCGGAGTCCCGCACCTCCACCGAAGAGGCAGGTGCGACGTGGGCGTCACGCGGCTCCACGTCGCCACGAATGACGCCACGCTCGCCGTCGCCGTCGCTCGCGCCCACCTCCTTTGCAGCCGCCTCCACCTCCTTTGCAGCCGCCTCCGCGCGGGTCCGAACCGAGGCGGAGCAGGCGCTCAGATCGTCGCTGCGCGTCGCCTCCGCAGCCCCCTCGCCTGACGCTCGGGACGGCGCTCGAGCTCTCGCCACCACCATTGCAGTCGCCTCCGCAGCCCCCTCGCATGGCGCTCGGGACGGCGCTCGCGCTCTCGCGGGCACCACCGACACGCGTCCCTCGGAGTTACACTCGGAGACCGTTCGGGACGGCGCTCGCGCTCTCGCGGGCACCACTGACACGCGTCCCTCCGAGTTACACTCGGAGACCGTTCGTCACCCTCAGGCCGACGAGATCTATTGGCAGCAGCGCTTGGAGACGCACCAGGTGAGCAAGTATGCCTTGTCCTCCGAGGCCTATGTGATTGCGGCGACGAGCGCGCTGATTGCGGGCGCGAGCCATGAAGAACGCTCGGTGGCTGAGGGGCTCGTCTCAGCATGCCATCAGCAAGAGAGCGTGGCCTCGAAGAGCCTGGCTCACAGCGGTGACGAGCGTTCGGAGGCCCATCGGGAGCAGCACGGGAGTCTTGTGAGTTCGAGTCTTCGGTCGAGCTACCGGCCGCCGCTCGCAGTGCCACAGTCGGGCCGGGCGCCGCCTCAGTCGACGCCGGCTGCTCGGGCGGCACAGGAGCAGTTGCCTAATCTGGGAGCGACGCCGGCTGCTCGGGCGACGCCGGCATCACAGGAGCCGCTGCCGCGCGCGCCGCCAGCGCCCGCATATGCCGCGCTGCTTGTGCCTCCGCCGCCTTTGGCGGCGTACCCGGCGACGCCTCGGGGAGGGCTGCCTAATAAGGCAAGTGACGACACCTCGATGGGCCGCTGGCAGCCAGTCGCAGCGGCCTCATTGTTAGCCACGAGTGCCGTCTTCGACCCGCCCCCCTCGCCGCGCCACGCACCTTCAACCATGGGGGGCTATTCCGACGAGACGATCGATGGCTCACGCTCGACGACCAACTGGCCAGGCTGGCCCCGGCAGCGCGGGGCGTGCGCCTGGCGAGGTGGCGCCGATACTGGAGCCGAGGTAGACGGTAGTCCGCTCGGGACGGCGGTCGCGAGCGTGGCGGCCATTATGTCGCCAAGAGCGGCGTCGCCAAGAGCGGTGTCGCCACGAGCGGCGTCGCCACGCGCCACTTCGCCACGCGCCGCCCTCCGGCACGAGGCCGATACGACGCCTCAGCTTGGGATGCCTCTCCCGTCCGACTTGCTGGGGAACGAGGAGCCGGCCGCGGGCGCCGCCATGACGTCCGAGTTCTTCGCCGCGCTGGACGTCGACCAGGACGGCATGATTAGCCCTCGAGAGCTGCGCGACGGCGTGCGTCGGATGCTTCGAGGTGATCCCTCGATGAAACCGTTACGTGTTGCCATCGATATGTTGGCCGCCTCACCGGCCCCTCCGCGCAGTCTCCGAGTGCTCATCGACGAGACTTGCAGCGCCACCGATGGCGCTGGCGCTACCGCCGCCACTCCCACAGACGCCACCGCTTGCCCTGGCGCCGCCGCTGGCGCCGCCTCTGGCGCTGGCGCTCGCTACAGCGCTCCGCCCCACGGGTCCAACGCTCCCATATTAGGCAACGCTCTCAGTGCCATATCAGGCTCGGACCGCTCGCCTGTCGTCTCCGCCTCCGGCGCACCGCGCTCCGTGCCTGTACGAGCCGCCGCGCCGCCCATCGCCCCCCCCCAACTCGGCTCGCCTAATTACGTTGATTACGACTCGCCGCAGCTCGGCTCGCAGCTCAAGGAGAGTGAGACGGGGGCGAAGCGGCGCATAGCCGAGTTGCAGCGCCAGCACGGAGTGACCGCGAGCCGACGGCTCAGCGCTGAGGAGCTCGCGACGGCGCGCGATGCTGCCGATGCCAACGGGTGGCGCTCTCACGTCGACGCATCCGCCTGCTACCTCTCTGTGTTCCACACGGACCTCGCCCGCGCCGCGTCGACGCATGCAGCGCAGACGCAACGGCTCGAGGCGAAGATCGCACGAGCCTCGGCCTCGATCGGGTGGGCCACGTCATCGACAGCAGCTGCCACGTCATCTGCAGCAGCTGCCACGTCATCTGCAGCAGCTGCCACGTCATCTGCAGCAGCTGCCACGTCATCTGCAGCAGCTGCCACGTCCTCGGCCTCGATCGAAGTGGTGGCTTCGTTCCAGACGCCCGTATTAGGCAACATGCCGCCACCAAATCGCTGGTCGGAGCCGCTCGCGCCGCCTCCGCCGCCAGCGCCGTCAGTGCCGCCAGCGCCGTCATCAGTACGATGGTCGCCGTCATCAGTTGCGCCGCTGCCAGCGCTGTCGCCAACAGGTGCCCCATCGCAACAGTCGCCTCCATCGCCGCCGCCGCCGCCGCCGCCGCCGCCGCCGCCGCCGCCGCCGCCGCCGCCGCCGCCGCCG